>JAPMOQ010051869.1:548578-605755 GCA_026543055.1 Argiope trifasciata
TGCAAAAATAACTTCTTTGTATCTCTGCCGGCCAATTATTTGAAAACTATTATGATAAATCGAGGTTTATAACAAATTTATCAAAGAGAAAATAATTCTCCCTGGAGTTTGCCACAAAATCTTCTACGCTTTATAACCACTATTATTAATGGATTCTATTAAGAAATATATCACTCAGAAAGCTAAGTTTTATTTCTTTTAAAGTTAAATATAATTTTTCACAATGAATTACGCGCTGACTGAATGCATGGACTTTGGCGTTAGAGAAAATTGATGGCCCTGCAAAGGGACAATCCGAGTAAGAGTGACAAATTAACGTACATTCCTGAACGCGACAGTTAAAAGGGGACCGTTTTTCAAGCAGACATTTATTTCCTGGTAACACGAAGATGCTCCCCGGAATTACAGTCGGGGCCATTTTATGCCGTGGCCATTTCACTGGCGGAAAGCGTGAGATATTGCATGACAAAGATTATCAGGGGGAGATGTATATCTCAAATTTTTCATCAGCTTTAAGTATATGGGAGTTGTTTACTGAGGTCTTAAGACGGCAAGTTTCGGTTTCTTTAGATTACTGATAAACTTGACGTTTAAGAAATTGGGATTCTTTCAAAATATATTTCATAAAGCGCACATTTAAAAGCTTTTTTGCTCGACTGCCTGAACCAAATATTTTGAAGACTGGCAAGATTCCAATACATTTAATGTTTGTTAATGCGCCTAATCTGTAATATCCTCTAAAAATCTGTCATTTATCCCATAAATCGAGTAGTAAAGGTGTAATTTTTGCCTAGAAGGAATAAATGATAATATATCACTCTCTTGAAGATATTTAACGAAACTATTTTAGGTTGAAACGTTTCTTACAGTGATTTATGTTATCAAGGATAGGACAATGTTAACATATTCAATGCATTTTCCCTTTCGCGTATGAGGTACATACCGAAATTAAATGATGCTGTCGCCAAAGAAAGCAGTTTAACATTTAGTGATGATTATATGAATATAGTTGGCATCTTTTAACATGTGAAATATCCCCATATTTATAGTTTGATATTAAATTATAAACAATGAAAATAACTGTAAAGAAGACTCAATTTCTTAAGACCTGAATTTTTGCGTCCGTT
Organism: Argiope trifasciata; assembly: GCA_026543055.1. Lineage (NCBI taxonomy): Eukaryota > Metazoa > Arthropoda > Arachnida > Araneae > Araneidae > Argiope > Argiope trifasciata. The sequence goes on from JAPMOQ010051869.1 coordinate 549,706, forward strand.
TTATTTGACATAGCAGTTGATTATTATTTCATGCAGAAACGTTAAAATTTAATTAAATGGTGAAACCAATACTGAATTTCAACTTCTTTCTGAAATAATTAGTTTCGATATCTGTTTTTTCCTTTCCTCAGATTCGCATTGAATCATATACTGGATACATAACGTAAAGGAAAACCCCCCAAAAAATGTTGCAGGCACCATTCGTATTTATCAAGCAATAAATTCTCTTAATCCGTCTTTTTTTATCTAGTCTGTGTTAAAACATGCTCATGAAAATGCCAAATAACTTCCACTGATGCTCAAAACATTGTTAGTGATACAAACTTAACATAAACATATTTTCATTTTTTTTTGCTCCCTTATTTTTCTGAAAGCCACCCATTCAACAATATATTAATTCCTTATATCCTACGTTTAAAAAAACCTATTTACAATAAGTACGCGAAATACAAGACTTCTTAATTCCTTACATATTGAAGAACTATTTATTAAATGCTTTAGGCAACTTCGACGGCCAGCTAATTCGCAGGAAATAATTGCCTTGTTTACTTTCATCTCAATTACTTAAGCATATCTTAATGTTCATAATTCCTAAAATAAAATGTTTTAGACATCAAATTTCGACAGAAAACAAAGTCAAATTATTTTATCAGTGTTCACTGTGTAAATGAACGATCAAGACAGAATAAAGCTTTTTGAAATCATGTACTATTAAAATGTGCTTAGATTATTTTCTTTCTCAGCTCTTAATCTTATTACCCAAGTCAAGCATAATAAATAAGGGATTCAGATATTAAATACAGATTTTAATCCTTAATTTCCAATTAAAATTTTTTTTAATGTTTTAATCTAATTTATAAAAGTTATACAAAAAATTAAAATTACCAAAATTCAGAAAAAACAATCATTAAGTTAGTATCATTAAAAAGACATTCGAAAACATAATGTAAAATTCTGTTTCATGCAAAATTTCTCTGGCAGTTAGTGTGAGGAAATGCTAAATTTCGTTGGACTTCTGACTAAAGATTGTTAAAATTAAAAGAAAAAAAAAATAGCCGAGAGGATACACATTACTACCTTCCGCAATATTTCTGAACAAAATTGGAAAACTCTGATGATTTAACACACACAATATCCTTTTTTATTTTAAGTAGAGATTTGTTGTGAGGATTGTAAATCATTGAATCTGTCTGCCATCTGATATGCATTTCAAAATAATATTACAAAATTACATTAATAATAATCGCATTCAGATATTGCCACAATGTAAAACATTTTAAATATTTATCTAATTAGATAAATGTATCGCCTCTTTAGGGGAATTGGCAACAGTAGCTTTATTTTCCTTAGAAAATAATTGATGCCTACAGGATTGCTTAGTAAGTAGTAACCTTCTGTACCATTCATAATCTTATGGTCTTCTTAGACTAGACAGAAACGAAGAATTATATGCTTACTCTAGCGCACTATTATGCTCACTTAATCATATAGACGCATATTATACATACATACATACATATATTATATTATTATATATATATATATATATACACTGAAGTGACAAAAGTCATGGGATAGCAATATGCAAATATACAGATGGCAGTAGTATCGCAGCGAAAAAGTATAAATGCGCGGTTCGTTTTCCAGAGCTTTCATTTGAGTTCAAGTTATTCATGTGAACAGGTTTTTCGTGATTTATGGCGGCACGACGAGAATTAACAGACTTTGAACGTGGAATGTTAGTTGGAGCTAGACGCATGGGTCATTCCATTGCGGATATCGTTAGTGAATTCAACATTTCGAGATCCACAGTATCAAGAGTGTGCCGAGAGTATGAAATTTCAGGCATCACATCCCATCATGGACAGCGCAGTGGGCGACCACCTGCACTTAACGACCGAGACCGCCGACGTCTGTGTAGAATGGTCAATGTTAATAGACACGCAACACTTCGTCAAATAACTGCAGGAATCAATGTGGGACGTACGAGGGACGTGTCCGATAGGACTGTGCGGCGAAATTTGTCTTCCTTGGGCTATGACAGCAGAAGACCGACTCGAGTGCCTTCACTGACAGCACGACATCGCATGCAGCGACTCTTCTGGGCTCGTGAGCATATCGACTGGTTCCTAGACCAGTGGAAAACCGTGGCGTGGTCAGATGAGTCACGATTTCAGTTGTTACGAGCTGATGGTAGAGTTCGAGTGTGGCGCAGACCCCACGAAGCCATGGACCCAAACTGTCAGCAAGGCACTGTTCAAGCTGCTGGAGGCTGCATAATGGTGTGGGCTGTTTTTACATGGCATGGACTCGGTCCTCTGGTGCAACTGAACCGATCATTGACTGGAAATGGTTATGTTCAGCTGCTTGCAGGTCACTTGCAGCCATTCATGGACTTCACGAACCCACACAACAATGGGATTTTTATGGATGACAATGCGCCATGTCACCGGGCAAGAACTGTTCACGATTGGTTTGAGGAACATTCCGGACAATTCCAGCGCATGATCTGGCCACCTATATCATCCAATATGAATCCCATCGAGCATTTATGGGACATCATCGAAAGGTCCGTTTGTGCCCAAACTCCTGCACCATCCACACTTTCACAATTATGGACGTCTATACAGACAGCATGGCTCAGTATTTCTGCAGAGGACTTCCAATGACTTGTGGACTCCATGACACGTCGAGTTGTTGCACTTCGCCGGGCAAAAGGAGGACCGACACGATATTAACAGTCATCCCATGACTTTTGTCACTTCAGTGTATATATATATATACCAAGTAAAAAGGAATACAACAGTATCAAAATTACAAAAAACATAAAAAGAAGACTTTTTCAAGGGTCACTCTCTGGCAAATATTCAAAATTAGGGCTTTTTTCTGTGAGGAATCAGACAATGTCCACGGGGAATTTTGGGTCACGAGGAATCAATACTATTGGGCTTTATCTGACTGTCCTTCTGATTGAAATTTTTTACTTGACTTATATTGCTAAATTATTTAGATTCATCAGTATTTTAGTAGTAGCCTGCATAGCAATCACTAAATATAACGATAGTTTTTTTTTTAATTTTAATCCTGAACAAATCCGAAATAATTTTTAGTTTCGTTTCCGTAATTATTTTAATTCAGGTTTGTTTCATAAATATGTTTCATTTCATTTGGCTTTTATTATTATTATTATTATTTATAGCTTAATTCCAAATTAAATTTTAATATCGATTCCGTTTTGTTTATGTTTCCTTTCCAAAATATTATTTAGTTTCTGTTTTCAGAAATAATTTAATCTTTGATGAATTCTGGAAGTTGATTTTAATTATTTAATGCCATTATGGTTACTTACTATATTATATTATTATATATAGAATACCACTCTCAAATTCCCATAAATACCCGAATTGGTAGGACAAAACCATTCGTATTATAAAATGTATAAATTTTGATGATATTTATTATCCACCAGAATATCCATCGTTGTCAAATGACTAATTACTTTCATTACCAGAAGCTACTGGGACAATCAGCATGGAAACACATCTGGGTCCACGTAAAACTAGCACAGTAAAAGGACAATCGTGCCATGGCTCCTCACCCGAAGCATCGGAATGCATCTTGTTTATTGCGGTTCCCTCCCAGATAATCGCATCACTTTGTCTCCAAGCACACCGTAACCGGATAAAACAAATGCAAAAGGGGTGGTCGCCTGAAACGAGTGCTTCAGTATTCCTGGTCGCACGCAACAGAAGGGGGCTTTTCTCACTTCGCCAGTCTCTAATCAAATTGGCCCCGCGATTCATTTGTCACCACGTGCCTGCTGGGGGGGTGTGCAAACGCAATTAGCGAAATGTCCACCTGCCTCCAATATGATTCGAGTGTGAATGTGTCTGACGAGGATATTACATTCGGAGGCCAGGCTGCATTAATAAGTGAATGATTAGTGTGTCTGCAGTACACATTGTCCCTACAATATTTATGCCGAAGAGCTGTCGCTTATTACTGAGCGGATCAAGTGACTCATGTTAATGTCCAATCAGATGAGTGATTGTCTTTACAACGAGGCTCTCATATTTACCCATCGAGGGAGACACAAAAATGCTTATTGAGTGCTATTGAGGGTTGAAAGAATATTAAGGGTGGGCGGGAAGTTCCTGTTCTCGAGTTTCGCGGGAAATAGATAGAATCTTAAGTGCTGAGGGTACCGAAGGATTTAATTTTAATCTTTTAATGAAAATGGATTGAATATTCGCAGTCACGAAGTGCTGCAGAGGAAAAAGTGTTGTAAGGGGAGGAAGGGTTTAAGTGCGGGATTTAAGATTATTGAAGATGGTTAATAATGTACTTAATAAGAAAAAAAAATTACCCTATCATTTTTTTCACTCCAGTAACATTTTAGATTTTTAAATGAAACTAACAGAATTATAATAGAAGAGTAGAATTAAAAAACTTTAATTTCTATGAGATTTATACAAGACAAGTTATAAGAATCGGGTACCTTTTAATTTGTATTCCTTTAAAATAATTAAATTAATAAATCCAGTTATGATGGAGTTAATTTTAAATATTTTTTGGTAATAAAATAATCTAATAGTATTGCAAAGATTTGTAAAAACTCACAAGAAATATTTTCATTCTAAGAATATACATATTATTTTCTTAAAATCATTCAATTTTGGATATCTTTTGAAAGAATAAAATATTTTAAATTTAAACTATTATATTAATTTCGGATTAGGGATATATTGGAAAAAATAGGGCTATATGCTATGATCTCAACCGCTCAACTGATCAATCCACTAAATTAATCCGATAAAAAAATGAAATGAATGGGAATTGAAATGAAATGATAAATTTCGGCTAAAAAATGGCATACAATAAAGATACGTATGAGGAATGAATTTTGTGAGATTCTGAGAAAAAAATGCTGTAATAATAGTTATTCTTCTTTATTATTATGATCCAAGCAAAATTCGTATAAAATACTATTATTAGGATCTATCGCAGTATCAATTGCAAACATTTTAACAACAAATTGTCACAAGTTTCTAAGGTTGTCACAAGTTGACGGGACCATTAAACAAGAGTTAATGCGCTTAGCTATTCGAAAATGGTATAAAATACATTTAATTCAGTTATTTCCCGACATTAATGTCCTATAAAAAAAGCCGAGTTGCCACATTTAAGATGCTCGTTGTAAGTTAAACTGTGATCAAATGGCTTAGCACCTTCATTCCGTTCATAATGCATCGGTTATAAATCATCAGCGAGAATTATTTAAGGATGAATTCAAACTTCTGATGAAGGAGAAAGGAAATGTCCTCGAAAACTGACCTCTGAATGCGAAAACATCTTGAGTCAATTGTAATGTATCTGGCTCTAGACGATTCTTTTGGTTACGTTTTTTTCGCTAACACTGAACTTTACTTAATAACACTGAAAAATGATCTTGCGCTTTTTATACTTCAGATCAACGGAATAAACTATCTACTAATTGATTTCGCCTTTAGAATTTCATTGATGTTAGGCGAAAGGAATTTGGAATCATTAATGGTATTAGAAAATAAGAGGTGACCAGAGAAGAGATCGATGTTCATTAACAGCATTTATAGCCATTCATATGAAACATGTTAGAAGTTTCGAAACCTAAATAAACTAATCCGTTATTTCCTAAAATCTCAATTAAGTACAATGTTGAAGGGAATACCAGGAACTATCATAAAGTTGAAAACAGAAAGGAAAATCAGAAACTTTAGATGCTCAATAGTAGACAGAAATCATTTTAAAACATTCACTTTTGGAATTTGGAATTTTATATTATATACTAGTTGGTACCCGGTGTGTTGCCACCACAGAAGAAATAATCTTGGAAACATTGTTTGGAATTTGGAATGGTAATTACTTTTTTAATGAAGAATAATAGGAAGAATGATATTCATTTTTTTATCGGTAATGAAAACATTCATTGAAATGGAAGGATATATAAAGGAAAAGTATAAATAATATTTATTCTATTTTTATTATGCTATTCTACAAACAAATATTCGTTTGTATGAATTAAATTTGTCTATTCTTCTAGAATTGTAAATTTTCGTGTTCCTTCAGAATGGTAATGAAAGAAACTAGTTATTGTATCTCGTGATTCGTTTCATATTCCTTCAGAATTCCCAAGATTAATGTTAGAAAATGTGATTAAATATTTTCTTTTAAAATTTATTAAACATAGAAGATATATTTATACCATAAAATCATTAATATAGTTTAAAAGATAATTTTTTTGAAAACCAACGTGGAACAAAATTATTTGTACCATAATATTTTCGGAAACTCCGACAGTACAACGCTAACATTTTATTAAATGTTTGGTTGAAATTTCAAACCTATAGGAACCTATAGTTCCATAACACCTTCTCACCCACTGTCTTATAAAACCATTACCTCAGAGAAAGACTTGCATTGCATTTACGTACAATAGCTTCGAAATAATAACGTCTAGCTTGAATTTATTATCTTTACTGATTTTGTTGTGTGTCCTTAGCGAATTATTTGGTGGTTAATCCATGATTAATGGATGCGGTAAACAGATCTAAAAATATTTTTATATATTATATTATTAAATTATGCCTCTAACCATCCCATAAGTGCAAGGAATAAGTAGTCAAAGTTTTGTTGGAATCGGATGAACGGTTTAGGAAGACGTAAGAGACATACAAACATTCATTTTTATGTACATAGATAATATTCTTATCTCTTATACAGTATGTCAATCTTATATTTCATTTTTCCAACATTCAATAATTTAATTGTAAAAATTAATATTACCATAATGTTGAATCCATTTATGGGAAAAAATTTAATTCATTTGATAATATTCCTGAAATAGTACACCTAATGAAAATTCAATCATCAATTATTGCTTCCATTCGAAAAGCAACAAGAACATTTCCTATACGAAGTCTCAAAAGTACATATAAAGTTTTATACAACAAAAACTAACATTTTCTGTTGATTCGTTCTTTTCTTCCATTTCAGGAAATATTTTCGTCGGAGAAGAAAGCAATCTGAGAATAATTACTGCCAAGTCCACCTTTCAGCAGGCTCCGAAGTGAAAATATAAAAATACAGAACGCGCTTTATGTCAGATAATACACGAGAGCATTCAAAAAGTCGAACATTATTTTCATGCAGCCGGGCTTTTTCTTTAAAATTCACCTATAAGCAGCAGAAAGAATAAAGCCCGTGTGTCTAGATCTGGATTCCATTCTTCTGTTTCAATACTTAGGGGATATATTACGTTTTGCCTTATTCATACCACTTTTTTTTCTCTCTACTCGATTTTCTTCCTGTTCGTCTACGCAGTGCGAAATATCTTTTGTATTTTTCAGCCTTATAATATATGAATCTTATTCTGTGCCGTATATTTTATACTCTGCAGGGGATCAGCAAAATAGAAGAGAGCTTCCTTTTTCCAACGTTGCGTTACTTGTCAGCGCCTTTCTTTTTGTTTTCCATCGCCTGGAAGTGACGTTTTAATGAAACACCGTATTCCGAACATAAAAAAATGAAAGTAAATACGTATTCTGTAGTTACTGAATGCTTAGTTCATATTATCATAATGAATGAGCCAATAAACCTATATGAATAAAAATGAATGCTTGTATTGTCTTATGCGCTGCCGTATCGCTCATCCGATTGCGATGAAACTTTGAACGCTTATTTCTTGCACTTACGGGAGGGTCATAGGCAGAGTGAAATGATATCCATAAAAACGAATGTTTGTCTCTTATGCGGTGCCTCATCGATTGCGACGAAACTTTGCACTTATTTGTTTCTGCTAAAGATGGAAAAATAAAACAAAAAAATATACATTGCCTACGCTAAAGTCTTGAATAATAAAGTTAAAAAAAATAGAATGAATATTACTTACGCTTCTCCTTTATGTATCACTCCATTTCAATGAATGTATTCATTTCCGATACGAAAATAAATGTCATTCTTCTAATTATTCTTAATTAAATAACCGTTTGTTAATTAATAATCGTTTGTGTTAACCGTTTTGGATAAATTTCGTTAAAATTTATCACAAATTTTCATATTTCTCCAAATGTATTATAATTTGAAACAATTCTGTTGTATTTTTAGTATTTTGTATTATAGTTGGCAATACATCTATAAGCCATAGTTTTAAGTAGTTTTTTGAATATCAATTTTTCAAAAGTGTTCTTTTCTAACACAGTCGGATATCTTAATATAGTAAAACAATAATTCGTATAAAATAGTTCCTACTTCCTTATTTATGATGGTGCAATTTAGTTGAAAGTTTTGATTTGCAATATTTAACAATTATCGTTGATTAAACTTGTTGAATTTAGGATAGGGATGAAACCCGACCATCCTCAGAAAATCTTGCTCCAGTACGTATGCAAACACGGATACAAGATTTGCTCTTTCACAATGCCATTAAAATTGCCCGATTCTGCCCCGCTCACAAATCCATCGAATCTTTTTGACGGTATGTTCTCTTACCCTCCCTCCTCCATACCCGAAAACCTTGACTTTCTTCATCTTTACTCGTTCTATTGAAGAATTAAACTTTCTTTCTAATGATAAAAATTCATGCCTTCCCCCTTTCCACATAATGGATTTTTCCAGAAGAGGAGTTGAGATGAATGATGCCTGGCCGCACGATTAACCCAACGAGCGAAAAATTGTTAATGATGATCAGGAATGAGATATTTCCCTGGTCATCCCTCAATCCCTGGACGGGATTTAAAACGCTGCGCCAGAGATAAAGGAAGAGAGTTCACGGTTCAAGAACGTTGTCTTATCACGAACGGAATTAATTTAACACTCTCTGAATAAATTCACTTTAACCTCCGGTCTCGTATCGTGTCACTCATAAAACTTATACCATGGCGGCTTGGACGTTTGTCGTAGGTGTAAGCACTTAAGCGTAAGATTCGTAATTAAATTTGTCAATAAAGGTACCAAGATACATTAGGGTTAAGTATTCAGATAGACAATTAATATTTTTTGTTTATGCGCGAATTAATTAAAGAAACACATAGCAAATGTTGTGAAGCTGATTTAGCAAAACCTTGTTGCATAAAGTTGTGATGGTATTATTGTTATTTTTCCACTATTTTAAAACATTATTTTCTGTACTCAATATAGATTAACTATTGTAGATAAAAGTGCTTTAATATAAGACGGTAAAACAAAAGAAAATGCCCCAGGTCAAAGCTCTAGATTTTGTATTTTAGCAGGATAAGGTTTCAGGAGAATTCGTAAATTTTCGGTATTTTGAATTAACTAAACTTTATTTCGCAAACCAATAATTTCGTGAAACTGTAATGGCTTATGCATTAGTAAAAAATAAAACTGGATTAATTTTACAAAATAAAGCAATAATACTGCAATAATGACTTTTGTCCTTTACGGATAGAAACTGTTAGTTAAATAATATTTATGTAATAAAATGTTATTTAATTTTGCTGTAAATATGTTGAGATGTGTAAGCAGAAAAGACCAAAGAATATAAATGAAAATAAAATATAATAAAAATATAAATGAAAATTGATTTGGATGCATCTATAATGGAATGGAGGCATTTTTCATTTAGCCTGTCACGTGGCATATAGTTTTTTTTTATAAATTAAGGACAAATTGTGTAAATTTTTTGACTTTATGTGAATAAAGAAAGTATTCAAACAACACGAGAAACTAATTAGAAGACTTTGGGTAGATAGATATATACAAATTTTAGATAAACATGGAAAGAATGTAAGAGAATTCATGGCTTAATTTCCGGTTTGATTTTATTTGCTTTAGTGGTGCAAGAGCCACATTTGACCCTACTACGCCAATCAAATGGTAAAAAAGATCTTAAAAACGTTCACTAATACACATAAATGTGTAAAGATAAAATTTCTTAAGTATTACGTAAAAATTATTTTAGTAACTTGAATTTCATACTAATGAATGATGAATATTTGAGACAATTATATAATGTATATAAAATTATATAATGTATATAAAACTTTGAAAAAGGGAATGATTCTTAAAAAACTGCTAAATGCAAGTGAAAAAGCCAGTAGCTTTTAAGAATTTAAAAATATATTTGTTTGGCTTAAATTTCGGCGGGAACCCATTTCCGATAATTAGGAAAATTCCCACTGGTTACAAATTTCTTATATCATGTTTCTGATCATTCTAAGATAAAAGTCGTTTTTTTTAAGTCTTTGAAAAATCTAAAATAATCACAAAGATTTTCTAAATTACCGTTGCACTTATTCAACTCAGCCAAGACAAATTATTTTGTAATTATATAGAAAGATAAAAATGCAGTAAATCAACCGCTCTACACGCAACGTGAATGACATTTGTTAATTTTCAAGCAAAATATCAGGGCGCCTGCATGTCTTATTATGTATTTTAGCTTAAATACTGCATGAGAAATGAAGCCTGTTATTCTTAGGGATAAAAGTTCATTGATTAGAAATATCGATAGCTGAAATCCGAATTCATAGCATGATCACCATATAAAATTTTAGAAAGAGATTTGTTCTAACGTCTCATTTCACATTAGATTGCCTATCATCTTTTGTGTTAAGTTAATGCAGGGAAGAGATTGTGAATTTTTTATCATCATTTCTCTACTGAATGAATTCAATCAATATTTGACATCTGTAAGCAATGTTGAAGACAAAACCATGTGCTAAATTTTAATCACATAGCTCCTTTAGCAGTTATTTCTTTCACATAAATAAAAAATGATATTTTTCAAAATTTTAGCTGAGAAATAAGGTGATAAACCGTATACTAAATTGTATGGTAACAAAGGTAACGTATGTAGCTTCTTGTGTTCTTTATTAAGTATTTAGACTAACACATTTTTTTATATCTTGAACGAATTTTGCTAATGGCACATTTCTCATTTTTCATCAACACATTTCAATTCGTCTAGTTCTTTTAATATCTAGAGTTATAGTATCAAAACAAACATGCAGAAATAAGTTAATAGCACAAATATATAGCAAAGACTGAAGAAAATTTTGAGTTCTATTATTCGCGGATTATAGAAATATCCAAACTTAAGAAATACTCAATGTCATAAACTCTTAAGTAATTAATTGATTTAATCAATAAGACACGAAAAACTACTAACATTCAGTGCCACTACCCTCGCCTGATATCAGGACCCTCGATTTAATTAGATGCCCCCTTCTTTGCTCTCTTTGAACTGTAGTAGAGAAGGTGTCATAGATGGTTTGGTCCTTAAAAAAAACGCAATCGACGAGTGATCTCGTAGTTGGCAGTTAACATGTAAAGAAATTAAAATTATTCCAAACTTATTTTAGAAATTATTCGTTTATTTCATTTACTTAAGAAGGAAACTTCAGAAGTTCAATGAAAATGTGATTAAAGATTGAATAAATCCCAGAAAAAATTGGAATAGGATTTTAAAGCCATTTTTGAATTAAAAAATGGTTTCCAAACTCACAGATATTCTTTCAACAGATTTAAATTCCATAGACACGAACATGTTGTTTTCGGCAAAGCGCAAGCAAGATCGTATTTTCAACTTACTTTTGAAAGGGGGGAAAAAAACCAAAAAAAAACAGTGAACCCTTTTTTCTTCGCCCAAACTTTTATTGGGTTCCCTACGAGAAGTTCACGAATTTAATCTCTTTTCAGAATATTTGTCACCTCCATTCATATCGCAACCTGCTCCCGAATTCTTCAGTGTCATCCCCCCTTTCAGGTATTTATTGAAAGGGTCCGCATGATAAATTGTATCGGCCTCTGACTAAAACGTTTATAGAGAAATTCCGTCCGGACCGTCGCCTAAGGGACAGCCGCTTTTACTTCCTTCTGAATCGCAACGGGTGCCAAAATCTGGGGGAGGATGGGAAGGAAATGGACAGACTCACTCTTTGTGAAATTCTGTTTTGTTCAGATTTCATCGTCTATCAGGTATATAAATTTTGAATGTCTGAAAAAGCTGATAAAGGAAATGGCAGTTTTTTAAGTATTGGATGATATGGCAAAAGTGATTTTTCCCTCGTTTCAGCTAGCTGAAAAATGGTTTGGGAGAAGCGTGAAAAAGAAGCCCGAAGTGAATTAGTTTCGCGATCATAAGTTAAATTGTTGTGATCAGTAGTTAAAGTGAAGAAATTCATTTTTTAAAGGTATGATTTAGGTTATATATATAAAGCTAAGAAGTTTTCGCTGAAAGCTACGAGAAAGTAGACGCCAGGAATTCCATTGATGAACTCGAGCCAATAATTTTAATCGAACTGTGAAAAAAAAACTAGTAAGAGTTTCTGAAATATAATGTGCATATTATTTTTAAACTTTAAGAATGTATTAAACTGATTCTAAAAATAAAAATTATTTGGTACCGATTTACATTTTTTTTTTTATGTTTAAGAGTAACTTGGAATTAAAAAAAACACAAAACCGAATTTTATTATTTGAAATGCCCGTGCATAAAATAAAAATAAAAATAAAAAGAATTTTTTTTACAGCTGTATTATTTTTATAAAATTGGGAAGTGTAAAATTCAAGTTTTACAAAAATTATTAATCATTTTGAAGAAAGTATAGAATCAATCTTTTTGACCTCGAAATCCTATTCTGCATTAAAAAATGCTTGTACCAGAAATCAAAAAGTATCAGTGAAATTTTTCAATCTGCATATTATATTATGTATCTTGTTCACATTTTTAATAATTAATAAAATACTTTTTATTCATTCACTCAAGTTCAAATACAATTTTTTACACTTGTAGTGGATGACATTTGATGTTAATATAGATTTTTTTTTTACCAAATATTAATTCCATAATTAAATTCAATTAACTTTTAAGATTTCAAATACAGCTTAGCAGTTTGTAATGACAATTGAAAGTAACAGGCAGTAGTTCAATCGATAAAATCGAATTCAAAATTTTTCACGTAAAGGTGAAGAAAACGAGTTTAATTTTAGCAGAAATCTAAAATTTTTTGATACTCAATTTTTTTATAGTTATTTAATAAAAAGTAGGTGAAATAAAATTTTTGGTTCTTGACCTAAGCAGGAATTTTATTTTTTAAATTATTACTTGATAACTTGTAGTCAAATAATAAGAATAGCTTGTCATATTTCACACTTTCCTACTTAAAATTGAAGTTAATTATTTTGAAATTAATTAATTAACCATACATAATAACATATGTGATCACAAATTAAAAAGATTAAATGATGTTTAATTTTATAAGTATGAGTTATGCCAAAGGAATGTTGTGTATATTTATCCTTTTAATTTAAACGCCCTATATTTAAGACATTATAAAACATCTACTTATGATTCCAAAAAAAAAAACGTTATTATTATTCAGTAAAAATATCTTAAAATGATAATATCATAATCAGAAATATATAAGTTTCCAACATAGAGTTTCTTAATCTGATTTTTTTAAAGGTATACGCGCACACTAGATATTTTTTAAATTTGAACTTCAAAAATTCATTTTTTTTTTCACTGTAGGTCATTAATATACATTTAAACTCATTTCAGTGAGAAAAAAACTATATTACGCATATTATTAATTAATTAATATTTAATAAACTAATTCGAATATTTTTTGAAATATATCTAAAATTCTAATTTGTAGGCACACATTTCTTGTTGGAAATTATGCCCAATACGAGTCTTCTATGACGCCTCCATCAAGCTATAAAAATATACAATTTTTTAAACAATTTTTTATTAACAATGAATAGAAAAAGCGAGATTTTTTCTGAAATTTTATCAAACACTTCTATAAACATAATGTTAAGCGAGACGCAAAACATTCAGTGTTTCATACAGATTATTTTAATAGATGAATAATTGTATTTGGTTAATGTATTATTAAGTTATGTTTGTTTGAATGAAGAAACATAGTGGAAAAATATCATTCTTCATAAAAAAAATTTGAAAAAAAAAAAAAAAACCGATACTAGAGTTTTTAGAAAGTACCTCCAGAAAAATCCTTATAACTCGAGAAATATTCTGAATATTGACAATATCTTGGTATCCTTCTGAACATCGGGAAAGGATCGGAGAACATTTATAAGCAATAAAAATATTCGATGTTGTAGCAGTTACATAACTATTCTCTTTTAGATATTAGATGGCGATGCCAGATAGGCCATCCCATAATGCATTGCGAGGGTAATGAGAATGGGATATGATATTATATACTGTTAAGCTGCGCGCGTGAATGTCTTCTCTTGTTTTTGTGTTTGTTCCGTGTGTGAATGTGTTGAAGAAATGTTCCTGAAAACATAAGTCAAGTTGCTTCCCGCACAGATCATAATAATCTTCATCCCACCACAATATTATGAGCGATTTTCGAAATTTCAAGTGTATACGTTCACCATTTAATGCAAAACATATTAATTACAAGAATTATTTTCAAATCAAAAATTTAATTTATTCAATTTATCCAAAAAACATATTTTTTTAGCTCCAGGAAACATATACTTATATGCGAATACCAACCCTAACAATGCAAGTGTTGTCGACGAAACACTTCGATTCTCTTAACCAAGAATACCTTACCCAAAGAAAAAAAAACTTTCCCTTCGCTACAGGAAATAGAATATCATCTGAATATCGGGCAAGAACTGTTTCTATTTCCTTCTGAGCCGCGACGAAAGAGAGAAAAAATAATAAATGAAAAGAGAAGCACCCCTGTTCGCAATCACAAGGTCAGGTTCTTCCTGAACCCCTTTCGTTTACGGCCAAATAAACACCGAGTTTATCGTATCATCTACGGCCATACCAGGTATTTTGTCGGCCTCGAGCACTGTCTCATGAACGGGAAACAACGCTTCGCCCTCAAGGTGTTGTATTGGTGTGTCTTTGGAGATCTAAGTGTGCAGAAGAGGAGAAAGAAAAGGGCGCATACAAGTTATTTAGTTGAACTAGCTAGTACCGGCGCGTTGCTGCAGCAGAAGAAATAATCTTGGAAACATCGTTTTGAATCTGAAATAGTTATCTTGTTTCATTAAGAATTTATTGATATTTATTTTATTGCCGTCGATAAATGCATTCAGTGAAATTGAAGGATATATAAAGGAGAAGCATAAATGATATTGATACTATTTTATACAACAAATGCGTAAGGAAGAATTTATTTGAATATAAGTTTGACTTTATTCAAACAACCTGTGCCATTTATAAATAATTCATCACATTTGCAAGAACAGAATATTTTAAGACAAAGCAAATATTTTAAGAATCCAGAAAAATGTATTTTAAACAACGAAGAATAAAATTAAATTCATTTAGGTATTTTATTATATTGTGCGTTGAAAAGAAAATAAATGCAGACACTGATTATCATTAATGTTTTTATAGGTATTTAATAGGATTTATAAAAAGTATTACTTTGAAATATTCAGAATGTCTCTTTAAATATATTCTGCAACCATTGAAAAAAAAGAATTACACAAGTACAAATTATGTATACGATAAAGTGTTAGTAGAAATGATTATATCTGCTTTACGATATTTTCTTTGTTGTGAATTGAGAATAATCCGTTTCACAACATTGACATTTTTTTTTTCACATTGACATTTTTTTTATGAGTACATTCACACATGGGTGTAAAAGCAAAAACACCCACTGTACTCGCTTAAAAATAGTTCTAACATACATAAATAATAAACCTACTTTTAAATAAACATACATGATATTTATTATGAAATTGCTTATGAACAAATAAAGTATTCACCAGTTTTAAATTTGAGATCAAAGTTAAACATCTAAACTACTTCTGGAAATGCTTTGAAGCCTTAATGAACGTTATAAATGAAATTCGAAACGTTTTCTAATAAAATGGAGACTTTACTTCTTCCCTAAGATTAAGAGTAACCAATTGAAAAAAATTAGAAGATTTCTAGCACTCATTATGAATTCTAAATTCTTTAACATTTATAGAAACCGTGACTCGTCAGGTATTTGAAAAGCAGAAATAGATTCAGAAAATCAAAATAATGTAAGGATTATATAGCTGTAAATGTATGCCTACATTATCTATCCCATGCTAGCGCTAAAAACAGTAATTAAGATTTCAAATCATTAAAATTGTACTGATATTATTTGCATTGAAGTTTCATCTATCCTTCATCTAAGAGTGTTTCAACGGAACATGTTTCCAGTCTTTTGAAAGGAAACGGATCGCTTTGATGAAGTGCATTTCCTTAATTTCTGAGGCAAATATTTACCCAAACCTTAGACCCATTCTTTCCATTATGATGCTTCAGCTGCGATTTAAGAAATTTTCAATAGATGCAGATAAATACTCTCTTAATTAAAATCAAACTCGCTCTATAAGTTAATGATTATTTGCCCTTGCGAAATGCGTTTGAAGCTGATCTTTCGCTTGAATGGGAAGGATCATTAAATGAAAGGTGGATTGTTCGAACGTACGAGCAATAAAGAAGCATCCGATTGTTTCGATAAAAATGATGTATTTAATGGATCAGAAGGTAGCTTTGAAGACTGTTGAATAACAACCGCTTCAATTGGGAATTACGAATTCATGCTCAGAGACAAATTCAGAATTTATCTTTTTTTACGCTCCAATTGATATGAATACCACTTATTTTATTTCTCAAGAAGCGAACGATTAACCTATAGGTTTATGGATATGTTAAGAATTTACTTAATAGTTCATTTTTATTTAAAGACTATCAAATATCATCCGTGTTAATAATGCATTTAAAATTTATTAGTAGACGGTTAGTAAGCTATATTTTGTGCAATTTTATGTATATGCAACAATTCAGTTTATATGATAGATAAAAATAATTTGTTAAAAGTGAACAGATTTTGATGTCCCTCAATAATTGGATAATGAATTTTACTTCCTAATTTTGTATAAGATTAAAAAAACTCACATAGATAAGTGTTCCCTTTAAATATATTTACTACTTAATTTTTGCACAAGAAAATAAAAATTCAATACAAATTTAAATGTCGCAAGAAATAGAAATATGGGCAATATTTTATATAATATATATGTTACGGTAAAAGTAATTAATTCGGTGATTATGTATAATCAGCGGTCATATTATATAATCACCAATGAATTTGGTAAACATGATAAATTTCATATTTATCAAATTTACCGGTTAGTTTATAAAATCTCCAACTCGTAATGGGTATTTTATAAACTAACCGGTAAATTTGATAAATATGAAATAATTTATCATATTTACCTAATTCAATGGTAATTATGTATAATCACTGGTAAATTATATGTAATAACCGATTTATTATTTTTACCGTAACATATACATAGGTTATAATAAGCATTTCATTTTGGAAAACTGACGAATCAGTAATTTTTATTGTTAATGAAATTCCTTATGCATTGATTTTATGTTAATCGCCACATAAAGATTTTACGGAATAACGCCTTTATCATTAGTGACATATCATCAAAAACGTAACTGATCAGTTAATGGCATTGGTAATATTTTGTCACCGAACAAATAAGCTATATTTTTTGTTAAATCCTTCAAACGCATTTTTCTTTTATTGTTGGTGATGCATATTCATTCCGAAAATCTTATCACAAAATTTTGCTGCATTCTGCTCAGATTCTTTTTGACATAAAAGAAAGAAAGAAATTTAAAAAAAATGAAAAACGAAATTTACTCTCTCAAATTTCAAGTTATCATGTGAGCAGATTATTAATTTTTATTGTTTGTTTTAATTAATTGAATTCATGAACTACTTTAAGGCGGTATGAAAAAATCATGAGACTTCTCTATCGATCTCTAACCCTCTGTCTCTCTCTCTCTCTAAATATAAGTTTTTTAAACTTTCATTTAAAATTTTTCCATTTTGAGATGGGGGGGGGGGAACCATCTTTTCTCTAAAATACCGACGCAGGCCTAAACTGATTGTCACGTGATTGTTTCAAACTGGTTTAAACTGGTTAATGACTAAAACTAATTAAGGTAATTCGAAAGAATTAAAGCATGTATAATTTGGAAAGCAAGTTGCAAATTTAGTTGGCGATAAATTGCCAGATGCAAGAACCTTCTGCATTATTTTCTAATAGTATTATTAGTTGAATTACTTGGGAATTTTTACTTGTTGAATTCCTCGAGTCAAAACTTAAAAAATATTTTAACCTGTTTAGTTAATTAAAAAAACATCATGGGTGTTATTCAAGAATACATTGATTTCCAAAGAAAAAATAACAGAAAAAATAATAAAATAACAGCAGACGATAGATAATTCAAAAACTATACAGTGAAACCCGACTCCAAGATAAAACTACATTAGCAGACGATAAATATTTTAAAAGCTATACAGTGAATGAATGTCGACTCTAAAATAAAAGTAAAAAAGCTAAATCACCATTTTGTCGCCGATACATTTTGAGACTTCAACAATTTGTTGCCTTCAAATCGCTTCAAAAACCTCAAGTCAAAACAACATCATGTTATCACATAAAAAAATAAAATCTCTGTACAAGATACATCAAAACAGTATAAAAAACCATTTTTTCAAAGAACATCTCCAGCTGGTTTCTCCTTTGCCTGCTAAAACAATATGAAAAGAAAGGATACAGACTAGGTTTATTCATTAGTTAAATTGCAATCGCCTCCATCAACTGATATATTTTCTGGCTTGATTTAATTTTCGACCCAGATGAGCATCAACATAGGAATCTGCCAGATGAACAAGTCTTCTCCATTTGTATTACTTTTTCTATGCGCAATATCTACCTTTTCACTGACTTTTTTCTGTGAATATACAGTTTATAGGATTTTGTAGTAAATCAAATTTACAGGATGGCATTTAAAACTTTATTATATCATTTGCTAATATTCGAACATTCGTTTAGGCACGATCATTCTTTTTCTTGCCTAACCTTTAAACAGCCCCCAAAAAATCGTAATTAGTCTATTTCTCTAGGGATAAACACCCGAACTATCCTGTTAAAGGATCAGCGTGCCTTTAACTATTACTCTTTGTTTGGTTAATGAATCAGCGACACATTATTTTCTCCTAGTATTTAGTATAAAAAATAAAGTCACAATAAAATGCCGCTCATCTTTCGCTAAACAATAAAGTTGGGAATACCTCTAATCCTCTACTTTACCAGGAATAAGTACTTAAAAGAGAAAGCGTTTGCTTCAGAGCTTAGCATTTCTAGGTATTAACTCGGTTATTTATAGAAGGGAGAGATTCTAAGAATTCATAACGATGTTTTTCTCAAATAACTTCGGAAACAATTCTTTATAATATATTAGTCTGTAGGCCTTCCGCTTCGCCCGTGTCTATTTTTTCTATATACATGAAAAGAAAAACACATACTTTTAATCCCTATATTATATTATTATATATATGATATTTTAAAAGTTAATTGAAGCAGAATTTTTACATTATACATTATATTATATATATATATATATATATGCCTCAAAAACGTTAACTCAGACTTTTTTTTTCGTTAAATATTGATCATATATACTGTAAATTACAAAGTTGAATAAAAAATAGGAGCAAAATGTTTTGAAATCGATTAAAAATTTAGGGAATTAAACTTTAAAAAATACAAAATTTAACATTTTACAGCGATCCAGTACAAAAATATTTTCAATGAGTAGAATGCGTCCCATCCTTAAATAAGGCTATGTATAAAATTTCAGAATTTTATCATGAATAACTCAAATATTTGTTAAAGCAAATTTGGTGAAGGGTCAATCACAAATTAAAATGCTAATATTTGCAGCTTGTAAGTAGATGACGTAACGCAGGAATGTATCAAAGAAATAAAATAGGCTTCTTATCTTTAGATGTAAGTATAGAAATTTTAAAAATTCATGCTTCTTCCTGAAAAAAACTTTACATTTATGATATCGTGAATTACAGAATATAACTTAAAATAGCACAGTCAATGGACTTGTATAAAAACTTAGAAATGTTTGCTTATCCAAATATAAGGCTCTGAATGGTGCGTCTCATAATCTCAACAGTCGCGTATTTATGTTATGTTATTTATTTTCTTTCATTGATCAATAGCATAGATTACGCAAGAATAACTCGAACGTAAATATTTCTCATTTCTTACATTTTGCTTTTTTATTTTTATTATTTTTTTGTAACTGAGCGCACGAATATTTTGAAGGGTATTTTAATGAATGTGAAAGGTTTTTAAGGAATAATTTATGCATTATAAATTAATATGCATAAAAAACAATATTAATGCAGCATTTTTTTTATTCTCAGAAGAAATTAAATATAAATAGATAAAAATAAAATTTTAAAAATAAATTCAGTGCATTTGGCACGTTTACTTTCATCATATGCGTTAAATGATCTTTATCATTATTATTTGATTGTGTATATTAATAAAATACTAGTCGCACATTTTCGTGATAAATAATCTTTGTTAAAAGTTAAAAATAAGCTTACAACGTCTGATAATTCATGAGCGTTTTCGTATTGAATAAAGCCTTAAGATCTAACATTCAAAAATAAACATAATGGAACGCAACCAAATACAAATAAAAAAAGAAATCTATTGCAAATTTCAAGTTATGTTACAACAGTATTATTTTTAGGTCCTTATTTCTCACAATTAATTTAAGTTATTAATCAGTTTAAACCGGTTTGAAACCATCTCGAGACTTCTCAATCCGTCTCTCTTTCTCGGTTTATATTATATTATATATATCGACGCATACGTAGAATAGCAATTGTTTCAAACCTTTTTAAACTGGTTAATGTCTTTAAATTAAAACTATTCGTGAGAATGCAGCGAATGCATCATTTTGAAATCAAGTATTTTTAGTCGGCGATAAATCATCAAATGTGACAATTTTCTGCATTATTTTCTAATAACCTTATTTTAATGAGTTGATATGATCTCTAAGCCAACTATTTTTATCGATTAAACAAACAATATGTTAACTTGTTTGATTTATTAAAAAAAAGAAGAAAACGTTACGCGAGTTAGGTAATAACACTGCAATTTCGAGGGAGAAAACGACAACAGCAGACGATATACAATTCTAAAGCTAGCAGTGAAACCTGACTCCAAAATAAAACTAATTAGTAGACGATAGATAATTCAAAAGCTATGTGAAAGCAGACTCCAAAATGAAACTAAATTAGCTGACGATAGATAATGAAAAAAATATATATATACTGTAAAACCCCACTCCAAAAATGAAACTACATTACCAGACGACAGACAATGGAAATACTGTACTGTGAAAGCCGATTAAAAAATAAAATGACATTAGCAGATGCCAATAGAATTACTGTACTGTAAAAGCCAACTCCAAATTAAAAAAAGGGATATATCGCCAATTTATTGCCTCTCATTTTGAGGTTTCAACCATTTGTTGAATGAAATGATCTCCGAACTAACAATCTTTATCCATTAAATAAACACAGTTTTAACTTCTTTGGTTTATTTTATTTTCAGCCCGTGGGTTAGCAATTATACTTAGATTTCCCAGGGAAAAACGACAACAGCACAAGATAATTCAAGAGCTATACAGTGAAAGCCGACTCCAAAATAAAACGACATTAAAAGACGATACATATTTCAAAAGTTATATTGTGAAAGTCGACTCAAAGCAAATAAATAAACTGATAAATCTCTAATTTCTTGTCTACTCATTTTGAGGCTTCCACCATTCGTTGCCTTCAAATCGCCCCAAAAACCTCGAGCTAAAACAACATCATGTTCACACATTATAATAAAACGAAACCAAATAAAAATATTTAATCGATCCTAAACACACACATTGTTTACCTTGAGCGCAACTTGTTCAATAAAGGTTAAATAAGAGAAAGACTTTTTTATTTCCTTGAAAGAAAAAGTGAGTGCAGCTGCAAGCGACGCTCGTTACCGCAAAAATGCAGCCTAAGTATAAAAATCGGGAAGATAACGGTGCGATTTCATGCAAGAGAAAATCACGCGCATAACTCCCGATAAAAACCATCTTTGTTTGTCAATCGATAAAAATTCCTTCGTCTTCGCTCCACACACTTTTTGTTTGTTATTATATTTTAGGTTTCACGTGAGCCAAGCTAGAAACTTTTCTATCTAGTTTTAGTGATTACATTCATCGATTTTTTTTTCACAGCCAAACAGATAAGAGCCATCGATTCTGGACGTCAGCATCTATATGACGACTTAATAAATGTTATGTTCATTTATTTAGTGTGTTGTTTTTATTCCGATTTTCATTTTTGCTTTTATATGTTTTGTGAAGAGATGAAAAAAAAAATCAACAAAATGTTGCGATTTCGTTTTATTGATTTTGTATTTAAGTTTATTTATCATCAGGTCTACTTGCTAATGATTGGGATTTTTTTATTTTGTATCACCCGCACAGAGTTTTGCGTCTTGAAACCTACCGATTTATTTATTTTGCAGTAAATTAGATTTTTTTGAAAATAATTCTATTGTTATCAAAAGACAAATATTGAAAGTGGTTTATGATATGTGTTACAGTAATGCCTAAAGATTTAACTTATTGTCATATTTGAATTAAAAAATATAAATTTCGTCAGTTTAAAGTATCCGACTATGTTAAAAGCACTAGCTTTCGACCTCGTAGGAAATATTTTATTTCTTGTAGTTCATGATTTCTCCTTTCTAAAACAGTTTATCTTTTCCAGGAAAGTAAGACCAGATCTATCATCCAGGGTCATAAATTTTTTTCAGCTAAAATGTGGCTTCCATTTTCTCAAAACTAAAATGTTCATAAAAATTCTCCACCGTTAACATGATATCTCAAAAACTAATAGTAATAATAGTAAAACATACTTTGAGTCTCTATCATCAATTTTCTCAAAACTTTAATTTTCGTAAAAATTCTTTACTGTTAACATGATCTGACAAACTAATAGAGGTATTTGCATAAAAAGTTGAGAGTACGTTTCAAATGGTATGGCAATGAAATGAACCAATTTTTTTATTGTTGCTGAAATGCAAGAAGAAGAATTGGCCAATTGTAAGAACACTAACTTTTTTGTTGAACGTTTCATAGTTGTTGTTGAAATGTTTTTTTTTTCATTTATAGGCATTTTTAGAAAAATTAAATGTAAATTGAATAAAAAGAATGCACATATATGTATATTTTTACCTATAACATCCTTGCATTAGAAAAATTTTCTTGGGTTTTGGCTCATTTCATTCATTATTATATTAAATAACTTGTATGCAAAGTGCTGCATTACAATTTCGTGTTTTGAATTAAATTTCATTAATATTTGCTACAAATTTTCCTATTTCTCAAAATAGAATATATTTTCAGTTTTTTTTTTAGTATTTCTTGTTTTT
This sequence comes from Argiope trifasciata, assembly GCA_026543055.1. NCBI lineage: Eukaryota > Metazoa > Arthropoda > Arachnida > Araneae > Araneidae > Argiope > Argiope trifasciata. The sequence goes on from JAPMOQ010051869.1 coordinate 573,067, forward strand.
ATAATTGAAATTACATCTAAAAACCAAATAGTTTTTAAAAATTCCATTTTTCCAAAAATTTTCCTTCGAACGTAGGCGGATACCTTAAAATGTATTCTTATTACATCTCTACACATTTTCCAAATTCTCAAAATATATTATATTTTCAAATATTATTTTATTTTATAATATTTATAATAATATTTATGATATTTTGTATTAAAATTGACAATATATATAAAAATTATAATTTTAAATATTTTCTTTAAAAAAATTCAATTTTTCAAAAATTTTCTCTCGAATGTAATCGGAGACCTTAAAGCATTCGGAGAGAAATTGAAACCTTCAAGTTTCTAATTAATCACAAATTATACTTTTCCAGTACCTTTAGTTGAATGGAGATCCTTTATTCCGAAACAACAGCATTTGCTCCATGTCGTTGATTGCCGCCATTTAAAACGACGGGATCGAGCGGGCCGCAATTCAAGGACAGTTTTTAAAACAAAAGTTTTTCAATACGCTTTTGTAAATAAAGGATAAAAGCAATTGATTCACCAATGGAGACAGATCTCCAAGATTAGGAGTCCAATCGACAGGGAGGGGGGGATATCTCCTGCTTCTCATCGAACAGCGCGTGTCAAGGATTCTTTTAATGCCTCCACCCTTGTTAATAATTATCCCAGCAAACTGTTCCGGAAAGCATGGCTTTCACACCCAAATAAGAATTAATCGGCTCATTTTCAGCTAATGCGTTCCCCACGCTTTTAACGACGGAGAGAAAGAGTTATTTTCCCCATGTAAAAGAGCGGCTCTTTGGCGAATTATTCACGTAAGAACCAAGGGATTTATTTTTGCTTAAGAAACGGATAAGTCTGTTCATAAGAAATGTTCAATAATATGCTTGTATAGAATGTGTGATCTCAGAGATGGATTGAATCGTTTAAATTGCACGTTGATATAGAATAAATTAACTGAATTCATTACAGAATGAATGAATTATTCATAAATTGAATAATTTGATAAAGCTAAGCAATTGAAGTGTGTGTAAGTAGACACTTGAAAATTCATTGTGATATTTTTTTCTATTTTTATTGCTTTAAAATATACCATAATCCTTTATCTTCAAATTGATATCAAGATGTCGTTAATATTCGGAATATTTTTCGAGGTAAGGATTTTCTTGAGATGCTTTCCCTAAAGACTCTGATTTCGAGTTTCTTTAAAAAAACTCATTTTATGAAGAACTAGCTGGTACCCGGTTTAGTTTAATTTAGTTATATTAACATCCCGTTGTAAAGCAACACTAGGGCTACTTTGGGACGGACCACGGTCAGATGACGAGGGCGACACCTGAAGCTGGTACCCGGCGCGATTCTATCGCAGAAGAAATTATCTTGGAAACATCGTTTGGAATTTGAAATAATTATATTGCTTCATTAAGAATGATAGGAAGAATGATGTTTATTTTCGTATCGGAAGGGAATACATTCACGGAAATTGAGAAATATATAAAGGAGAAGCGTAAATAATACTAATTCCATTTTTTAAACTCAAGTCAACGACCGCCTTCAGTCTTTTCGATATAAGTTACTGGTCGCTTCGATCAGTTTATAAACGGAGGATCGTCCTTTTCAGCTATTAAACTCAAAAACGTACAACTAGGAAATAACGCGTACCTACAATAAAGTGACAATGAAGAATTTACTCAGACAAATTAAGAACGCAACAAAAATAACTCAAAAAAAATAAAGTAGGTCGATTAAAACGTTCACTGATCAAACAACACAAAGATCACATGAATTCATTCATCACACTAGCTTATGATAAATTAATAATGCAATGAAAGCATTGAGATACAGACTAATGCAATAATTAAAGAAACTTACGAAAAGTTAGCAGAAACTAGCGAAAAGTGAGTTACTTTCAACCTTGATATAGGTTCCAAAATGTGTAACAAATTGTTAGTGTATCTTGTAATTATTGAATGACTAACTACTTCTCAACTGATACGATTAATTGGATTAACTGATTTTTCTCACTTATATATATCTCTTCGACATTTTGGATTCGTTGATTAGATTAGTGCTTTGATATCAAGTTTCATTAAGATTTATTCGGTGGATATATATCATATATGTTGATAGTCATCTGCAAGATGGGACAACACTTCCACTGACGGTGTACAGTATTTGAATTATTTTGCAGTTCCTTATAAACTCAATTCAAATTATATCAATTTACAATACTTAGCCACAAGAAATATTGTAAATTGCAATCCTTTGAACAATAAGGGATATAACGAAAAGTTTGTTATACCATAGGAGCGGAAAAATTCACAGTTAATGGATACAGATTATTTTGATACCTAAAAAACATATTTTGTTCATTTCTTGCTGAGTTATGACGGTTGAATGAAGCTACATAGTAGGGAAATATTCATAAAATGAATTTAAAAAAAAAACGAAATTAGGGATTTTAGTAAAAGTACGTAAAGAAAAAAATTTTATAATTCGAAAATTACTTCGAATGTTGACAACATCTTGGTATCGTTTGAAAGGTAAAGGATCAGATAATTTTTTTTTAAAAAATTATTCGATATTTAAATCTATTTTCAAACTTATATGTGTGTACGTACAACTTAAAAAATTTTAAACAATATAGTAGCCACAAAATTTCTATTTAGCTTCAAGTGTGTACATACCTCTTAATAGAATTGTAAGAATAGAATAGATTTTCAAGCATTCATTTGATAAAAATGAAAGACATGAATCATTACTGTATTAAAAATTCAGTTTAAGAAAGGCAAAATCCATACGTTCAAAAGAACTTGTGGCGATGGTGTTGGTTGAATTGTGCCAATGTGACGGTTGAATTCCGCCAAGAATCGAACTCGCGACCTTACGATTTGCAGCCGCGTAACATATCCCCTTCACAAAAAGTGATCAATGTTTAGTGGCAGTTACTGGATTTATTAAGATGTCACCACAATAATTCCCTACCAGTGAGTCTGGGAAGAGATGAAGGATTTATAGCGCCAAGTGTTATGGCGAGCGTATGACAGTGTTTCGGTGCGTTATGACGAGTAAAATGCGAGTTCTGATAGCGCCAAGCGTTATGACGAGTAAAATGCGAGTTCTGATAGCGCCAAGCGTTATGACGGGTAAAAAGCGAGTTCTGATAGCGCCAAGCGTTATGGCGAGTAAAGAGAGTGTTCATTGCCCAAGGTCACCATTATGGCGGGTTATATTGTGGTTTTGAGCCAATGGGGAGATAGAATTCCGCCAAGGATTGAACTCCGGATCTTATGATGTGCAGCCGAATAACAAACATATCTTCTATACAAAAAGTGATCAATGTTTAGTGGTAGTTACTGGCTTATTAAGATGTCACCACAAACTTGTCAAAGATCCTCTTTGCCAGACTGTTTATCCATAATTATCTGCTACCGGAATGTACACCTAAATAAGCATTAATTGGTCTGTTTCTGGCAACATCGAAAGACTCCGTCCCTCATGCAAGAGGTAGGTTCTTTTCAAATGATCGCAGTCCATGCACCTATTTAGTTTCCGGCATGAGAGAATGATATTAGGCACGGTTTTATCGCTTTCTTTACGAAGAGTGTGCAATGATTTCGCCAATGGAAAAAGCCGGCGATGTTATTTTCCCTAAATCACCTTAGATAATAGGCCCCCTTTTCTCAGAGGTATTAAGGAGGAAAAGTAGTCACTGCAATAAAGAACAAAAACAACAGAGGAGTAGGCACGGGCCAGAATATTTTGAGAATAAATGGCCTTTTATTCTAGTAGTTCTCAGGTTATCGTTGCTCAGTGCCCTGGCTTCTCGGAGTTTCTTTGTTTAGTTGCTCTCCAGTTTATGGTTGTTTATAGCGAGTATCATAGCATTTGAGAAAAATTTTATAGCTCAATATATAAGTTTATGTTGATTTATTCGAATAACGTGTTCTCTTAGATCCCTTAAGAACTGCGAGGGCTACTTTGAAATACTTCCGAAAAAGCAATGAAAATGTTTGGGAGAAAATTTGTTTCGCCCGTCTGTTCCTGTGCCATGCACTATTTAATCTTTTCTTCCACTGTGGAGTGGATTTTGTACTGGAAGGAAGAATTCTCCACTCCTTCCAATGTGGAGTGGATTTGTAAGGAAGGCTGTGTATGAAAGCTGTTGCCTCACTAAAGGTATGGGAATTACTTTCCTGTTGCACAATATCAGCAAAAACATTTTTAAGGAATACAAGAATATGTAACAAAACAATGTTTTTTCAATTTTTACATAGTTCTTTCTTAATTCTTTGACATTTATCTCTTTGCTATACACCAGGGATGACAAACCGATGGCAGCCGTGTAACTAAAGGCACACCACGCCATATTTTGGGCAAGCCACCAATCAAAACGGTTTTCATGTGAATTCATTTGATAAACTGAACTTCTCCTACTTCAATTGGTTGGAAATTGAAGATTCGAAATGCAGCTGAATTATCTCCAGTGTAGTTCAAAATAGATTCAATAATTTATTGAAACAAGGAAAAGGTTGGAATGGATTGAAGAAGAAAGCAGTGTAAGTAAAAATGTCAGTAACGAAGTTTTGGAAACACGGAATTCGAATCCAGGTGCATTTAACTGTATGATAAAGCTGACGTGAAATTTTAATCATATTTCACCTAAAATATGTCTATGAAACATTATTTTCAGAGATAAATAACATTAAATACTCGCTTAGAAACCTTTTGGCACATAATTCCAATTCAGCCTGCATTCTGCGCATCTTACAATCCTAATATTTGTTATCTGTTATCCCAACTGCAACAACAGAAGTCACGCCAATGTTACTTTCATTTGAATGACACATGTAATTGTTGTTGTTGTTTTCAATGGCACCTTTTGACAATCCCGCTGATTTCTGTCAGCGAATATTAAGCCTAAATTAGCGTCTTTTGTTTCTCAGTAGCACCAACTAGGACCAAGAGTAAGACTTAGCTACTTCATGCTTCACATTCGCTTGCACAACCACTTTTTACAGGGGGCATATTCACACTACTCACAGATAGAACACAGAATTACAACCATGCCCGAACCGGGACTCCCAGAACACTGGGAAGACACGCTATCCCTAAGCCAGGAAGCCGACACACGTATAATTAAAACATTAAAATACTTTATAATGCGAAATGTATTTTGTGATAGTAAAGAAAGAGATCCGAGTATTTAGTTTTATTATTTTTTAACAGGCGCAAATCAAAATTTTTTAACACCTCATTCAACATTGAACATTCACCTCATTAAAACAACACCTCATTCAACATGTCCTTAGAAAAAAGAAGGCGCGTTGATCTATAAAAGTTCGCCACCCCTACAGCGCACTTCAAAGCAGGGATGGCGAACTTTCTTTTCTTTTAACGTTTCTGTTCAGTTATGATTCTCTAAGCGTGCAGTTGTACTGGCGCTTCCCATCAAAGTTTAGGGATAATTCTCAAACTCTTGGCCGATTACGTGTTCATTCTCACTTCTAATTTATCACCTTGATTAAAACATAACCCCACGTGATGTGTGATGTATGAGAGTTTATTTTTACATATTTAGAAAAAGAGAATATTTAATCGATGTTTATTTAATACCTTATTAAGGTATCCGACTACGTTCCAAGGAAATTTTTTGAAAAGGTGGATTTTTTAAAAAACTATTTAAAACGATGGTTTTTAGATGTATTCTCAATTATAATACAAAACACAATAAATACAACAACATTATTTGAATATATATTATATTTTGAGAAATAGGAAAGTGTGTAATAAATTTTAATGAAATTTAATCAAAACGGTTGACACTCTACACAAAATGGTCATGCAGCAATCCTACTTTTCTTCGTACACGAGCTATAGAATGTAATGATGAATGAAATGAACCAAAATCTAAGAAAAATATTGAGATGCAAAGAAATTATGGGTGAAAATATACAAAAAAAACGCATTTTTTCCATAAACTTTCAACAGTTTCTCTATAAGTACCCATAAATGAAAAAGTATTTCACCGACATTAAAACTTTTGGTTCATTTCATTGCCCATATTATTGAAAACACACGCTGAAATTTTCTAGTAAATATTTCTATTAATTTTTCAGATATCATGTTAACGGTGGAGAATTTTTATGAAAATTAAAGTTTTTACATTTTACATAGTTCAGTTACATAGTTACATTTTTCAGCTAAAACACATTTTAGCTGAAAAACATGTGACCCTGGATAATAAGTGAGATTTTTCTGTTTCCAGAAAAGATAAACTGTTTTTGAAAGAGAATAGTCTGAACTACAAATAAGAACAATAAAAAAAAAATTGTCAAAGTGGACGATAACAAATGTTTTTAACGTAGTCGGATACCTTAAGTCAGTAGTTATAAGCTAAAATCTAATTCTAAGGATTTTATTTCGCCAATACAAGTTTAGATAAATGAAAAAAGAATTATTTAAACTTCATAAAAATCAAATTCAATTCATAAAAAATCAGATAATAAACGTAACATAGTTTTCGAAAAATTTAAAGTCAAGATTATGCATGAAACTTTATATTTTTATTGCACCTTGCATTAAATTTCAATTTTGCTTAATTAATATTTTATTGAAAAAATAGCAAACTTTATAGTTAATATTGATTTTTAAGATGAAGATGTATACATTTTATTTAGTTATAGAACAATTATAATGCTTTTGTATCGAATTTTTTTTTACCAATACAGAACATTAAGCATTTGCTTCTAAACAAAGATGAGATTTGTTTAAGTAGTGAAATTATAATTTTATTGAAATGCAGCATATTTTTTAATTAAATCTTATTGCAGACAAAATAGAAGCAATTTAAAAATTAAATTTTTTTATCTTAATTATTTCTTAGAATATACACAAACTTTAAGTTAGTAACTCAATTAATGCTTAAAGTTTAATCATATTTAATCAAAAAATTCCATAATTTTCTTTCAAACACATATTCTAATTTTTAACTTTCCAATTATTCCGTTAATTAATAACTATGAGGACAGAATCATTTCTATATTTCAAAGAACTTATTTCCTAAATTAATTTTCTTACCATTTTGAACAAATCAAAACACCTAAAATCCCAATAAAAAATTTCTCTAGAAAATAAACTGATGTTTTCCAAACAAATAAATTTACATGATGGGAACTAATTTTTTATTTGAAGTAGTTTCTTTACTTAGGTCGACAATCCATTGGATTAATTGGAAAAATTTCGACAAACAGATATTTATTATCAAATTATGTGAAACTATATTCTATCGAATAATGAAATTAAATTTCTGTGCTATCCAAATAATTCAATTTTTGCAAGAGACAAATACCTTTATAAGACGAAATTCTTTTATTCCTTTAATACTGTTACATTCGGAGAATGTCTGTTGAAAATTGGATAATGCGGAATCAATTATTTAATTTGTTTTTCCACCATCAAATCATATTCATCTTTATTTGATTGTCCATGATCACGTATTTGGCGCAGTTTGAAGTAAAGTTGTTGAAATTTTGTAAGGAATTAAAATAAATACGTAATGTAGCTTTTCTTAAATAAAATTTCTTTGTTTGAATAATTATATATAAATTAGTATGTAACAAAATCATTTTAAAAATGCTTAAATACTAATCTATGTAAAAAAAGCAGGGAAACCATATAAAGGAATAAATAAGTTGCGTAAATAGAGTAAATGTAAAAGAAATATATAGAAATCAGGCTTTTATATATCTTTTTGAATAAAAAAAAAGCCCGCAGTTTGCAAATGGTTGTAAAAAGCAATTATGTTTAATTCGTAGGTTTATCATCATGCATCATTTTTATTGTAAATAAAAAAAATGATATTTTCTAAAGACATTTAAGACATATTTTCTAAAGACAGCTTTAAGTCTTTTAAAATTAAAGTTTAAAGTCTTTTATGCTATTTTGTATTGTTCTACTATTTTTATACATTTAATATATAATCAATTATACTTTCATCCCATTTCATTTATTACTCGGAAAGAGTTCCTGAAACAACCAAATTTATTCGATTATTGATAGAACAAATCAAATATAAATAAGGAAATTAAGTGACTTCACAATTATATTTCAAATAGATGTAAATGTGATTCTATTTTTAGCATGCAATTATCTTCCATTTCGAGGAAGGGGGGAATAATAAGAATGCCTAATAACGGAATGTTTTAAAGTTTATCGAATTTTTAAGTAAATACAACTATGTTCTTGTTGATCATGTTAATAGAATAAAATATTCTAAAAACTGTATAGTATATGATTTAGCACAGACACCACTAGAGCAAATTATTTCAACTATAAAAAATGAGGTTCTACAACAAAATTAAAGCCGATACAAAAGTAGCCACGTATTACAGGGCCCAAACGGATTCTACTTCTGATATTTCTCATGTTAAATAAACTTCAGTCTTAAATTAGGCACGTAAATTTTGGATAAAAAAAGATGAAGTATAAATAGGCCATTTATAGAGTTTATTGCTGTATTGATGAGCAAAAGTTCTATTAGAAATATTAAATGGGCTTGATTTAGTTATTATGAGTTGTAGTGGACAGGCATAAACAACGATAGCAACATGCAAGGGAATTATAAAGGAGTCCAATATACAATAATTGCTCTACACCCTCATGCCATTTATGTGCCTAACCTACGGCAGGCTTTTATCAATTTATGATACCTCTTCCAGCAGTGATTTTTTTGGATATTGAAACGCTTATATTGTTCTTTAGCTGCATTTACAAAAAGATGAGGAATTCTGAAACAGCATTTAAATATTGCACTTAAACCATTATGCAACAGTTATTAGGAAGTCAAAATAGATACGATTAAACCAACGTATATACAGTTCGAACGAACTTGGAATGCGCTAGAAGAATTTATTGATGCAAATAATAACCTAGCGATATTCGAAGCTAAAAGTCTATTAGATTCAATTCAAGAAAAGGCATTTATTTTATGTTTAATAATATAGTTTACAATATAATCCGAATTTAGCATCATGAATAAACTATGTCGAGTAAAAACCATTGAGCATTGGCAGCACTTTTAATTTAGTCAAAATGAAATTATAAATAAAAAAAACCGGTTGAGGAATTTAGATATAGTTTCTTTAACTCTGCACTGATACTATTATTGTACAGATATTAAAAAAATTCAAACTATTTCAAATGAGTCACAAATATAAAAAATTTTAGAAAGATATGAAGTCGATAAATGTTCAAAAAACTTTGTTACGATCAAATCCTAATCAAGTAATTGCTTTGCTATGGGATTTGAATTCAAATGAAAGATGTAAAAAATGCTCTAAACATATTTCAATATATGTAAATTAATAATTATAATTATTTCTAAATGGATCAGTTATGTTAAAAATGTTCTTTACATTGCCAGTTACTATAATAAATGCTGGGCCCTATTTCAGCAAATATATATTGTATATAAATGAAAATGAAATTCTTGGTAGTGCAAAGTAGCATGCTATTTTATTATTGTGGAATTCTAGTTCATTTATTTTTGTTGGAATGGTAAGGCGAAGATTAAAAAGCTCTTCAAAACATTTTGATGCCCTCTATTCAATTGGTGTGCCCTGACGTACTTCTCATCCTATCATGAAATTTTAATACTTATTACTTGCAGTTACAGGATGGTTATAGGCATAGTGCAATTACGTAATCTATATAAATAAAAATGAATTCTTTTCTGTATGTCTCTTATGCGCTGCAATGCCGCTTATCCGATTGCGAAGAAACTATGAACAGTTATTACTTGCACTTGCAGGATGGTTAGAAGCATAGTAAAATTATGTAATCTACATAAATAAAAATGAACGTTTTCGGTAAGTCTTATGCTGTACACTTAAATAACAAAGTTATAAAAAAATTTTACACTTTTCTTTTTATAAAGCATTTAATTTCAATGTATTCATTTCAGATACGAAAATAAATGTAATACTTTCTATCCTTAATAATTAAACATAACAGTTATTTTAAATTTCGAGCAATATTTAAAAAATTATTTCTTCTGTGGCAGCAACGCGCCATGTACCAGCTAGTTAAAATGAATGAAGAATTGTCTTCGGTCAAGCAAGTGTGTATAATTCTTAAATGAACATGTTATACTAAGCTACGTAACCGAAACTGCAAAAAATTGTAATTTTCCTGAGGTATTTAATACTGCATTAAATAAACTTGCAGAAATAATTTGTGTTCTACTTTTATAATTTTTGACTTTGCAAAAAAATGCAGATCATCAATTGATTTCTTGCACCCGGGACTCTTCATAGAGAATGTCGGCTCGAGTTGAAAACTGTTTATTATGAGAGTCATATCAAAGACCATTTCAAACTGACATTAATTTTCTGCACGAAAACGAGTTCCAAACTAAATCATCACCTCAAGATACTTAGTTCCACGAAATACTGTGCTTAAGCGTTTTGTTAATTAGAAATCTCAGTAATTCCTTCTACACAGAGCGAATCTTTCTTGGAAAGCATTTAAAATCTCATTTTAATTCCGTCCTGCGTAGAATTATTCTTTAAATAGAAGCCCACGTCATGCTATTTATAAGAAATTTACTGTTTTTGAATTGCTGCACTCTCGAAAATCTTGTTTAAACAAATGGCATTTTATAATTATGGAATAATGAACGAAAAGAAATATTATTAAAAAAAATTTGTAGCAAGAAAACTTTTTTATTTTACTAGATCCTAGGACTATTTTTATCTAGTTGGACAATATTAGTAAGTTGGTTTCAAATATGAAAAAAATCTTTCTATCGTTTCTACATTTTGAAATGTAGTACAGCTAAATCATAAAATATTTAGGCTTTTAAAGAGCAATTCGTGAGAAACAATCGCATGAACAAAAAGCAGAAGTTATTAACATTTGTTTACGCAAACAAAATTATTCAAGGATAAGTAAGTTCAAGTACTGTAAATGTTAGAGCATAACTTGTGTGGATTAAAAAATGATTAATTATCCTTTCGTAAGTAAAGGAACCACAATAAATACTTTTGCATCTTGCACCTAAGTGACTGCAAAACTAGGCTGTTAATATCACTGAAATACAAAAACTTATCAAGCATATTAAGGTATAAGACTACATTCAAAGGAAATTTTTTAAAAATTGGATTTCTAAAAAACTGTTTATGGTTTTTAGTGTATTGTCAATTATAAACACAAAAAGAATTTTGAAGACTTAATATATTTTGAGAAATGGTAAAATTTGTAGTAAATTTGAATGAAATTTAACCAAAACGGTTAACACTACACAAAATTGAAATGCAGCAATCCTATTTTACTTCGCACACAAGTTATAGAATACAATGATGAATGAAATGGACCAAATTCAAAGAAAAATATTGAGATGCAAAGAAGTGATGGGGAAAAATATGCGTATATATGCATTTTTACGATAAGTTTACAATTTAATTTTTCTAACACACCTATAAATAAAAAAGTATTTCATCAACAATAAAATTTTTGGTTCATTTCAAGAAAAGAAATATCAAGTCACGCCGGAAAACCGATTTTAATGTGGCAAAAAACCGGTTTTGAAAAAACGTCAAACCCTAAGGAAAGCTCGCATAATGCAAATAAAAATGACTTTTGGAAACGGCAGTGGAGATTTTATGAGTAAAGTGCATTATGCATTGCCAAACAAAAGAAACTTGCTCAGAGGAATAAAGTTTATATTCCTTTTTCTCTTCTATACATGGACATGGTTGTTTTTTCTCATATAAATTGCTTTGTATAATTAAAGATTTTATTTCAAAAGTAGTTTTGAATTTAAATAAAGGTAATCCTATTATTTCAAAAATAGTACAGTGAAATACTGCAAACAAGAACTGATTTCAGTAAAACAAACACTCATGCTTTTTTAGTTAAAATCTTCTGAACCTCTAAAACGTGTTTTTAACTGTTAATTAGAATAAATGAGAAATTACTCTTAAGGTGGGTTCAGACGAGGCTTATTATTGTCCGCAATAGAAGATCACGCCTGCTTTTGGAAAATCACGTGACCACAACGGGACAATGGCAAATGATTGTCCCGTCGGGACAAACATTGTCCGCGTTGTCTCAAGTGTTCACACGGGGACAATGCCGGGACAACAGCGGAGAGACAATGTTTGCGGACAATAAAAAGCCTCGTGTGAACCCACCTTTAGGAATTGTAAACAGGATTTCTTGTTAAGCAGTAGAACATCATCTAATTAACTGAAATAAATATTCGATTTAATCAGAACTACTAAGTTTTCTTGCGACTTGTTGGACAAATATCTAAGTTTTGAAATACCCCAGTCACTCTGCTCCAACGACAGAACATTGACCAGATTAATTAAAATTATTTTATCCGAACTGAATGTCTTCTTATTGAAGGTGGAAGAAGCGATTGTTGTAAATTGGTGCTTGTTTCGTTTCGTTCCCAATATGCATTTAAATTAAGTTTGAAAAATTCATCCTCAAATGGTCTTACAAAGGTTTGAAAGCGGAAAATTAATAAATAATTTAGATTGCATTAAGATTATTAGGGGGCATAATATTAATAGGCAGAAAAATATGATAGTTTCTCTAGCAAAAATCCCATCAAGTTGCTTCATAATAATCACAGTGAAATCACAATTTTTCAAAATTTATTTTCGAAGTTAGAACACGAAAAGAACAGCAAATAATTAATCACGTGTAAAAGAAGCGAAAGCTTGTCTCACCACTTTATTTAGGGGAAAAAAACGGCCTTGAGCGGGATAGCTTGATTGGTAGAAGATTGAGCGCGCATCGCTTAGGTTGTGAGTTCGTTGATTCGAACGCACTTTCCTAAGACTCTTCGTGAGCGTAGTGGCTGACACGCGTATAAATACACAGATGGAAAAAAATCCCAACACCAAGAAAAAATTATTGTACAGTAATGAAATTTTAAGAATACATTTGTCTAGGTAACATATTTAATTGATTAAAGTTTCAAGATCAAAGGTAAAGTCATTTCAAATGTGAAATGTTGGTACATTAGTAACCGGTGTAACCGCCAGAATTTTGAATGCGAGCATGCAAACGTGCATGCATTGTGTCCTACAGGTGTCGGATATATTAGTTTGTGGGATGGAGTTCCATGCCTGTTGCACTTGGGCGGTTAATGCAGGGACGATTAATGCTGGTTGTGGATGACGCTGGAGTTGTCTTCCAATGATGTCCCATACGTACTCAATTGGAGAAAGATCTGGTGATCTAGCAGGCCAAGGTTACATGTCGACACTCTGTAGAGCATGTCGGGTTACAACAGCTGTATGAGGCCGAGCGTTATCCTTTTGGAAACACCCCCTTGAATGCTGTTCATGAATCGCAGCACAACAGGTTGTATCACTAGACTGACGTACAAATTTGCAGTCAGGGTGCGTGGGATAACCACGAGAGTGCTCCTGCTGTCATACGAAATTGTTCCCCAAACCATAACTCCAGGAGTAGGCCCTGTGTGTCTAGGCCGCAGAAAGATCACTAGCAGGCGTTCACCTGGCCTCCTTCTAACCAACAAACGGCTATCACTGCGACCAAGGCAGAACCGGCTTTCATCAGAAAACACAACAGATCTCCACTCCGTCCTCCAATGAGCTCTAGCTTGACACCACTCACGTCGCAAACGGCAGTGGTTTGGAGTCAGTGGAATGCACTGTACAGGGCGTCTGGCTCGGAGCTGTCCTTGAAGTAACCGATTTGTAACAGTTCGTTGTGTCACTGTGGTGCCAACTGCAGTTCGAATTTCAGCTGCAGACGCAGTACGATTAGCCACATCCATACGCCGAATACGACGGTCTTCCCTCTCAGTAGTACCACGTGGCCGCCCGGAACCTGGTCCTCTTGAGGCAGTACCTTCCCTTGACCACTGCCGCCAATACTCATGCACAGTGGATACATTCCTGCCAATATCGCGGAAAGAAAACCCACCTTCTCGTAGTCCTACAACACGACCGCGTCCAAACTCAGTGAGCTGTTGATAATGGCTTCTTCGTCTTCTCAGAGGCATCCTTGACTAACATGAACCCACTACGTCACATCTCAACTGTAAATAACGATCACGAACCTTACAGCGCTTATTTAAAGCCAACCTCATTTGCATGTGCATAGTTTCGCTACTACGCCACACTTACGTGCGTAGCTCGAAATTTGAATCGACGTCATCTTTCAGATGTATAAACACGCCTACCAAATTTCGTTTATCTAGCACAGCTCCTTCCTAGTGTTGGGATTTTTTTTTTTTTTAAATCAGTGTATGTAGTGGTCACAAAGTCTCCATGAATGAATGTAATACCATTGGAGGTCCTGGTTCAGAGGTGAATCGTTCTCTGAACAAAGATCTAAATTACGATCTGTGGATGAGTGAATGAGGTCCGCCCCGTAGAAAGGGTTGTGACGCGTGAGTAAAGAAATCGTATTCTTGGCCGTAGTTGACACTATTGGAAAAATAAAAGACTTTCACTTAAATTGTAGAAAGATAACTGTCAACAGGCTTGTAAAAGTGCATATGTCATAATATGGAAAGTGCCATATGTCACATTGGCTAAGACCATGGCAATACGGAACACCACATCTCGTATGGGAAAGAAGGCCAATTAAAATATTTTCATCATATGATGGATTTTTAATTTATGTCATTATAATACTTATTAGAATAGAGTAAAATACTTAATACTTTACATACATGGTACTTGACATTTAAATGATACAATGTAGACTGTTTTAATCAAAATATCTCCTTTTTTGATGGAACGAAGTCTAATCGTCAGTCATCCAATTATGAATTAAAAGTATTCAGCTATAACATAGTGCTTATTAGTAAAAATTTCAGAAAAAAATACAAATTAACTCTAAGTGATAATGGAATCAACTACTACTTCATAGATTCTTGTTTTAACATGATAAATAATTATAATGAAATTTAAAAAATTTTAGAAAACAACTCATGCAATGGAATAAATAGGCATTTTTGAGAAAAAGCCAGATTTTGAAATAACGATAAAAGAAGGGGAATAAAACGCGACTCATCATTCTGGATTGAAGAGAATATGTTTCCATAGATTGTTAAACATAATTGTTTAATACAAAAAACGGAGATAACATTAATTATCTTAAACAAAAGAAATTTTATATTGTTTTTTGAATTAATTTGCTGAAAATGTTTCCAAATACGATGGAATTTGGAATGGTTGAAAGAAATAAAATATATATTTTATGAAGAAGCTTAATTAATTCAAAATAAAATTTATTTCTGAAGCAATCGAAAGCATCTACTCCATTAAACACACTAATTAAATAACCAAGTTGAAAATAATAACATTAGTATTTTGCACGATCAATTATAGTATTTTAAAATGTTCATTGACAAAATAACAATATGATAATTTAAAATATTTATTGCCAACAATACATTTAATGAAAAATTACTCTTGCATTATTTTGTCTTATTCTCAAGATGTCTAGTTCATTTTATGGATAAATTCTTTGTCGCTAGGAAACAATTCATTAAGATCTTACTTCCTCAAAATTAATACTCTCCTTAAAGGAATATATTTCGTTATCATCATGAATCTTTAAAGTTATTGAAAAATTGAAATGGACAGCAGAACAATGGGTTGTTGGTGGCAGATTTTCAAACAGATCCTAATAATGACTAGTGAATCAAGTCCAAATGAAAAATGAAGTTTAAGAACGGTAAGAAAAGTATTTGGAAATGTACCATCATTATAAATTATACGAATTGCAGTATTAAGTTTCATTTCTCCTTTATTGTATTCGGAACTACCAATCAGAAAATTTCCTACTTAAACAAACCTGCATATTATTTTCTCCTTAATAAGTCAAAAATTCCGTCGAAGTATATTTTTTTGTTTGCTTATGAAACTTAAAACTGCAAGTATTTCTAAGAAACAAAAAAAAACACCTTTCAATTTACGAAAAACCGAATAAATTTACATTCTTCAACTATTTCCAAAGAAACGAAAAAAAAAAAAAAATGAAGGAAGCGAAACGACGAATAACTCTGCTGATACCCACAAGTCAAAAAGAGAGATATTTTTTCAGGTTGTTAAGACGAATAGACATAACTTTTTCATTCAACTTAAAAATCCAGACTTTTCAGACATCTATGAGTTACATTTTCACTTTTATTTATCTAAGATTCTGTACTCCGTCCATATATAGACTGGAATTTTTACCCTAACAAGGTCTTAGAAATTGTTTAGTAAACGAAGATAAATTGAAAAAAAGAGAGAAAAGCGAACCAGAAATCCACAGAGAATACAACTGAAAAAAATATGAAATATATGTTCATGGATTTCTTAGTTATTTGCATTTGAATAGAATAAGCTAGCTTTCAAAACAATATAATGTCAAATAAAAAAAATTATTTTGTTTACATATAGGTTTGACATTTTAATTAGATATTGTGGTTAGAATGAGCCTGAATATAATTTACTTTCTTTAATCTTGCTTTTCTATAAGATATTTATTTATAATGGCACAGAAACAATGGATTACCTTTAGCAATTCTCGTTACAAAATTTTATTAAATCGCACTACATTGTATAAAATATAAAGCGAAATATTCCACTGTAAAAGCAAACAGTATTAAAGATTATTGACTATTTAAAAGCAATCTGCAAGTATTTTAATATTTTATAAAACAGATGCACTGAATCAGGAAATATTTCTTCAACATTTCTTGAACACCGGAAGCACGCCATTAGTCAAAAGAAAATTCAACGCAGCATTCTGAAAACATGGTTTTAATACAACACAAACAAAGTGAGAATTTCTATTTATATTTGGCAGCAAAAAAAAAGTCTTACTATGTTGGTGCAAAAAAGTGTTTCATTCGAAATATTTTTTAAAGTGGCATTTCCCACTTTAAGGAGACTTCAAATAAGCAAATACAGACAGAAACAGGAAATAATCTTTTTATTGTTTTATCACCAAAATATAAGCTTACATTCAAAATAAAACACCATTATAAAATGGGTATGTAAAGGTCTTAGTAGTATATTTTAAATATTGTTTACTTAAAACTATATTCTTATTAGATTATATATTTTTGAAGTTCTCCAGACTTCTTAATTTTTGAGATAACCACATGAAATTGATTACAACGATTTCAGTTGTAAATTAAAATAAAACAGAGCGCATTTTATGTTTTTTTAACAGTTAAAAGTTAATTTTAATTCCACAATGATTTTATAAAAACTTAGTACGTGTGCAGAAATATATTTATGAAGAATTAACAGACTTTAATTATAAAATCATATTTTCTTTTTAAAATAAATATATATAGAATAATAATGAAAGAAAATGGTAGAAAAATAAATAAAGTCAAATATATTTAGGTTTTAAAAACAATATATTTGTTAATTTTTTTAAATAATGTATTTTGTTTCAAAGGCATTTGATATATTTATATTTTAATACATATGCATAAAACATTTCATTACCTTAATAAAACAATTCCAAAAAATGCCTAATTGAATCAACCATCAGTTAAAAAAATGTTTTTGCATATTTTTAAAGCAGGATGCAAACAATGGTATCCACCTAAATCTTAGCAAATAAAATGGTTTTCATTCATAAGAGGGTAAAAATAGCAACAACCTCCTTATTACGACATCGTCCTTATAACTCTTGATTAGACTTAACACTGAAGAAAAATACTGTCCTCAAGAAATTTGAAATACGTCAAAAATATATGACATTACAAAAAAATTATAGTTTTACATATTTCGACAACAAACTGTCATATTCATAGAAGACGTGCATAAAATGGCATCAATAATAATTATAACTTTTTGTTTAATCCCTTAGCGCTCCGAAAAGTAATTCGATGCATAAATATTTGACGAATAAAAGAATTTATTTATTGTTTCGAAAAATTAATATACATGAATTTTTAAGTTGAATTTTCTCGTAAAATTAATTTATACATTTTTACTAGTCAAAAGTTAAGAAAATAATTAAACAAGACTAAAAACGGATGCACTACATTTGAAAGGTTCCAGAGAAGAGACATCGGAGTACTATGGGTAAATACATTCTGGTTGGGAAGAAGATATTTCCCATTTCATTAGGATTTTCTGCTCATTTGTGGAATGCTTTGTATAAACTGAGCACCTCATATTTAAGCAAGCAGGAGACAACTGGAAGAAGATATCAATGAAATAACAAGCATTCTTTAAAGATCCACTATTCATTAAGTTGCTAAATGGGATAAAACCTCCATTACCTTGATGATCATTCGAACAGAAATCGAAATTGAGCCTTCAATTTTAGAAATGACCCAAAGGAATTATGTCGTCTCATCTTCAGAAGCTAGGCATAAGAAGGGTTTTGTATCGAAGAAACATCGTCGAAGATTATCAATACAAAAAGGAAAGATTAGAATGTTTTTTGGAAGAAAACGTTTGTGATTTAGCAAGCAGGGAAAAGCTTTTAATTGGAAAGCAGCATTTAATCTTTTCATTGATAAGTGCAATACTCGTTACTTGCAAAGTAAGGGAACAATACAGTTTTACAAAATATTGGATCGGCTTTCCTTGAGTTTTTGTTCTTTCCTTAAATCTTCCTTAAACTAAAAGTAAAGTAACTGACTAAAGCAATAAGTAGCGAATCAAAATTTTAAATAGTAGGTACAATAAAAATTTCTGTAATTTTGAATATTTTCATTAAAACCCGTGATGATAGATTTCATTATGAAACTGTGTTTATCATCTAATTATTCCTTTTTCTCAATATTTTTTAATCATAACATACGATGTGAATTAGTTATGCTACTTGTAATTGAAAGAGAGCGACTTTTTGCCGTACTGAGATGTTTTCTGAATTTAAACTAACAATATCTGGATTAGTAATTCTATTTTGGCAGTATATCGGTGTCACAAAATCGAGTGTTGCTGGTTGAAGATTTCCTCAAGAATGATGAATCCCCAACTATTGTGGAATTTTGCTCGAAGGAAGCAAAATGGCCCTATTTTATCGAATGGGGTACTGAATTTAGTGAGATTTCCAGGAAACAGAAAAATGGAGGGCTTATCTACGAGATGGGACACCATCTATGAGCATGGACCACGCCCATTGGATAAAAATTTGCTGGGATTATCTGTCCAAGGTGATAAGCAGTGTTCGTCAATCAGACAGAATATTCAGGATTTCGGAATCGATATATTCTGCATGGAACCTTGAATATGTATATACACGAGATGAAGATGCTTCAATAGTCATTACCGCCACATGAATGATTTTTCTTGCATGTGCTATGACACAAATCTAAATCTCGAGTTCGAATTTTTGATGATTGCAATAGTTTCTCTAGTTCATACACGAGAAAGTAAAAAGTGAATTAGAACGCTTAAAGCAGTAGAAATTATAAATACAGATGATAGATTTATTGAATAAAATAGATGATAATGAATTTTTTTAAAACGCAAGATCAAATAGTTAATACTTTACATAATTTCATTCAATTATTTACAGATACATTTTATTTAATTAAAAACTTCCGTACTTGGATATCAACATGTTGATCAGATTACTTTAGATAATTCACGTTTTCTGGATGAATTCTACACAAAATGAACAAAACATCATTCGTCAAAATCCCGAGTTCGAATTTGTTGACCATTACACACTTTTCATCATATACGAGAAATTAAAAGTGACAGAAAGATAACATATCCTTCCGCAAACACTTCTCCTCTCCATTCAGTGGGATGGAACCAACGTCTTTTGTTACTTCCAAAGTCTCCCTCTTTGTTGGCTTTGGCTAGCAGAAAATATTATTTAAACAATCGGTCTAGATCAGGGATGGTGAACTAGTGGCACGCGTGCCATCGATGGCACGTCACACATTTTTCTGGGCACACCGCCGAACAAAACGATGTGCATTTTAAGGACTGCAAAACGGCTTGCATGTGACTTATTTGATAAACAGAATTTGTCAAAATTCGATTGGTTGGAAATTGAAGAATATGAATTGTAATTGATTGACTTTCAGTCTAGTTCAGTGTGAATTCAAAAATTTATTAAAACGAGAAAAAAGTGGAAACGGATTGAAACAGAAAGGTTAGCAAGCAACATAAATAAAAATGCTAGCAACGGGAAAACAACAAGAAATTTGAAATTTTTGGAAACATTGAATTCGATTCGAGCATTTAACTATTTGAAGAATCTGACTCATGCTGTTTTAAGCATATTTTTATCTGTAAGTCATTTTCAGAAACAAATAACATTAAAGACTCACTTAGAAACTCAATTCGCTCGCGGTTGGCAGATGACTCCCATTCAAGCATGCATTCTGAACAACTTAAAATCTCAATATAAGTTATTTATCATCTAATCTGCAACAACAGAAGTTATATTAATACTACTTTGATTCGAATTACTCGTGTCACTAAGAAATGTACTACTATACTGCGCAAAATGTATTTCTTTCGTAGTAAATAAAGAGGTCCGAATTGTTGATATTTAGTTTTATTATCTTCCCAATCATCACAGATTTGAGGTAAAGACTTGCTATCAAAGTTATTTGATGGCACGTTGTTCCATAAAGGTTCGCTATCCCTGGTCTAGGCAGACCCAATTGGATTAGAATCACTCAAATGGTAAAGTTTAATTTCATCAGTTGAAACCTATACCAAGAGTTTTCCTCTTGAAAATAAAATTGTTGCATTTAAAATTTTCTTTTGAAACAGAAAATCTTAAATGCAACAATTGTTATTTACTTGAACCTTTTGTTGCATTTAAATTTACATGCAATTGTCACTGCAATTTCAGAGGGTATCTGAAATAGCATGCAAATTTGAAACGTCACTTAAATTTCAAAGAGGTTTCCCCTATCTCGGCTCCCTACACTGTCAAGTCAAATAATCATAACCGACCTCTGACTCCCGCCGATTAATTGCCTTATTTATCGGACCGAATCTCCTTGATCTCATTCTCCGATTTATTAGGCAACTTTTCCAGCTCAGGGAAACCCCAGCACCGGGCATTCTGCAAATTTATAGCACCCGGGAACTGATTCCGCCCGAAATGGCGTGCCATAATCTATTCCTCCCATATATTCAGCCCGCAATAAAACGTCTCGAGAAATTCGTATGACCCACATCTGACGCCAAGCACCCCCCCCTCTCACCTTTACTAATATTAATGGATATTATAAAAAATGGCGGGAAAAAAGTATTGGGTTTGCCGCGAAGAGCGCAGAATGACGTATTCCAACACTTTCCAAAATCGTTTCTTCAGTGATATATCTTTATTTATAGAGAAGTTTTTGGTAGCCGAGTTTTCTTTTCGGAAGGAGCTATTGGAAAGGAAGGGATTTTTTTCCCTCTTCCTCTTTTACTTTTGTGGGTTTTTAAGTTCTCTAACACAACGCATCTTTTTGTGGACGTGACTTATATAGAAGTTTGCTGTGTGTGTATACTTAAACGAAGCGTGAACTGTGGATGTGATACCTTTTTTCCCTCGTTTTGAAACGGGAAGTTTTATTCATACCATTAATCTTACGCTTTTAATGGTTGTTTTTTTTTAGAAAGTCGAAAAGATAAGTTTTCATCGTTGACATTATATAGTTATTAACAATTTCATATTATAGTGCTAGAGATGTAATTGTAAATAAGCATTGTTATAGATACGCCTAATTTCTTATTTGGTCTGGTGAGTTATTTATTTTAAGCCTAAATCCTTAAATATAGAATTTTCTTTTAGTATTAAATGATGTTAAACTCATATTTAAGGTGTAGGTACGCGCTTAAAACTTCGGAAATTATTCAAAATATCGAATATATTTAATAGCTTTCAAATGTTCTCTGATCTTTTAGATTTCTTATGATACCCAGATGATGTCAATACTCAAATTATTTCTCGAGTTGTAAGGATTTTTCTTGAGGTATTTTCGCTAAAAACTCTAATTTCGTTGTTTTTAAAAGTCATTTTGTGAAGAATATTTTCTCACTCTGTTGCTTCATTCAAACAATCATAAATCGACAAGAAGCTAACCAAATATGCACTTATTTCGATATCAAAACTATCTGTATGAAACAGTGAATGTTTTGTGTCTCCATCAAAGTTATCTTTGCAGTAATAATGTTTTAATTGCTCTATAAAAAGTAAAATGACAGGAAAAATCTCGCTTTCGCTATTCATCGTTGATGAAAATGTTGAAAAAACTTTATATTTTTATAACTTGATCGAGGCAAACAACATGAAGATTAATAAAAATAATTTACAACTGGAACGTTGCGTATGTACAAATTAGAATTTAAGACATCGTGTTCCAAAATGTTAATTAGCCCAAATATTAATTAATTCATTAATAAATAATTAATGTATTTTGGTTTTTCTCATTGAAATGAGTTTAAATATATTAATGACCTACAGTAAAAAATTTAAAATTATTTAAATTAAATAATTTTAATTTAAATCATTTTTATATATTTTATTTTATTAAAATTAGATAAAATTTAAAAAATCTTCTAGCGTGTGCGTACATCTTAAATTTCCAACACAAAGTTCTTTAATCTTTCAAAAGGGAGGCAGTTTTACATTATTATGCATTACATTGTGAAATCCCGCCTTTGGTACATCATCACCCTTTGACAGGCAAGTTAATTACCCTTCCCTCTCACGTTAAGGCCCTTATCAATCACTTTTGATGGAACTCTGTGTGCTCAAGCAACAACTAAACCGAATAAATGTTTGAAAAATGTCCTCATACTTAAAAGATTTGCTCAAACAAGGTGCTTAAATGTTATAAATATAAAAGAATATTGATTGCTTCAACAAGAGATAGAAAATGTTACAAGTATAGCAAATTTTTTAAGATTATTTTGCAAACATTTTTATACTATTAAAAGGTATTAAAAAAACTTATTCGATGAGTATTTCATTGAACTCGGTATTTAGAGGAATACAGGGAATCATTTTATTAATTTTTCTATACATACATCATTAACTTCATATATTCTTCAGAAATATACGTACTCTATAAGGAAATTAAGCGTTTGCAAGTATGCTTGCATAAAAAAAGACAAATATGTAACTTTTCTATAAAATAATTCTACTATACCAAGTGAGGAAAACTTACGTGTTTCGATCCAGCAGACTAAGCATTATCATTCATTTCATCGGCAGTGTTTAGTCAGGAATCATAGATTCAAGGGTAGGGAAAAAAAACATTTACTACATTAGATGATTACAATGGCAAATACAATTATGGGATTATAAGCTAGCATGTCGTGTTTATATTATAGAAATTGAATCGTGTCCTTATGTATGTACTTCATGTCCATTTAAATTTGGAATCCAATTCACATCGAGCTAAAGGAGAAAGGTGATGACAGCCCAATAAGTGAAAAGTTAGATGTTGAGATAACACATGTAGAAAAGTTTGTACATCAAATGAATGGGAGACAAGATATAAAAAATACAAATGCGAAAACAGAAATTTTGTAGGAGATAATTGAGTTGAGTTGAGTTGGTGTTTAATGGCACAAACGCCATTTTTAGCTATGCTGTGCCATATTCTTGGAATATCTATTTCTATTGACAATGAAATCTGAAAATGGAATATTTACAAAATCCAAATATCTGAAAACGTTTATCTGCGAGTTATGAAAAGTGTAACAATGAGGTAATGTCCGGTACTGCGCTAAAAATGGGATTATGTTTATACATGATTATAAAAACCTATATTTTTTAAAAAACTAAAAAGCCCTATATGAGGGGTTTTGGAAAGCCACTCGTCCAATTCAGGGCGAGTCTTCTGAAAATGTGCAAAGCGCTGGATAGAAAACCGTAGACATTCCACAAGAATGTGTGAAGCAGACATAGGAATATGTCTGTTCAATATTCAAATCATATTGAACAAAATTGAAGGAGAGAGGAAAATAAGTTTGAGGCATATTTGGAATTTTGCTTTTTTTCTAGTCATCGATATTTAATAGCTAATAAATTGACAAGAATTAAAAGAATAATCGTTGTAATTACTATATTCGATATAAAATTCACTGATGCATTGCCGCTATAGGCATCTTCTAGCTGGTTTCTAAATTACTCAGAGAAGTGATGGTGAACCAGTGGTACACACTTCATTGATGGCACTCGACGCAATATTTTGGACACGCCGCCGATCAAAACGATTTGCTATTTACTGATTGCAAAAGGCTTGCATGTGACTTCATTTCATAAAATGAATTTGTCCCAATTCGATCGGTTAGAAATTGAAGAATTTGATATGCAACTGATTGATTTCTAGTCTAGTTCAATATGGATTTAAAAATTTATTGAAACAAGAAAAAAAGTTGGAATGGATTGAAACAGAAAAATTAAAAAGCAAGATAAGAAAAAATGCCAGTAAACCAACAAGTAAATTTCAGTAACAGAATTTTGGAAGCATGAAATTAGATACAAACATTGAATAGTTTGTAGAAACTGGTGCATGCTGTTTTAAGCATATTTTCATCTATATACCTGCGAATCATTATTTCCCAAGATGAATAATATGAAAATTTGCTTGGAAAAATTTCGGCATATGACTCAAATTTAGCAGACATTCTGCTAAAATTTAGATTGTACAGCCCTAATATAAGTTATTTGTTGTCTAATCTGCAATAACAGAAGTCGCACTAATGTTACTTTCATTTGAATTACGTGTATCAGTAAAATATCTATTACTATACTGGGTAAAATATAATTTTGTAGTGAATAAAGAGTTTTGAAGTGTTGGTGTTTAGTTTCATTATCTTTTCAATAATCACACGCGGAAATTATCTGACGGCACGTCTATACCTCATACATTTCTTTAGAAAAACATGGCACGTAGATCTATAAAGGTTCGCCACCCTGACTTGACAACTTTCTACTGGATACTTTCATTGATTTGCAGGTTGGAAATGATGCTTGCGACATTTTGATATGAAGATTTTAGCACTTACTGCAAGTTTCATTTCCATTTAGAATCCATCTGATCCATCTCTTTCCTTTTTAGTACGGTTAAATCATTTTGAAAAATTAAATTTTGATTTTAAAGAAAGAAATATCTTATCTTTGGAGGAAACGGAAAGAATTGATATAATGTACAAAATTAGTATAGGGATATAAAGTACATTGATTGTATACTCTGAATATGAATAAATTAATTTTATTCAGCATGTAAACATTCATTCTATTCTTTGTTAACTTTCTTTTTGAAAATAATAGAATTGAAGAAAACTACATGCTTGATACAACCCTGATTGTATTAATGTAATAATTTCCGAACACAGTGAATTTTGAAAGAGATTTCTACGTCTATCCCGAAACATTATACCACGATTCATACGTCTATCACTTTTGAATATCAAAATCCAATTTTAATACCTAGCGGCAGTGTTAATGCAATACAAAAATACATTTATAACGTTGTATGCGTTTGAATAAAATAACGATACACTTTCACATTCAAACGTATTATAGTCAAAAATAGTTTTTATTCAATTTATTGAAACAAATATGGTTATAAAAATGAGACTGAAATAAATTTGGTTTCACTAAAAATAGTATTGTTTGATATACTTGTGCAATTATGTGCTCTGAAGAAAAAAGGATTTTGATTCGTTTTTAATTAAAATTCTTCATGAAATTTCGAGAAATCTATTCTTTATAAGTAAAGTTGCTATAGAACTTGATAAATAACTTTAACCTATGAAGCATATTGAAAGATTTCCGTCTCCCACCTGTCAGAATTCATTCCCAATATGTGAATCTTTACATGTTACATTTGACTGAATACACACTTTATTAAATTTGAATTCTTAATGCCGCAATATATTCTTCATATATTTCGTGATACAATCAAATAATATAGAGAATCAATGCTCACGACTGAAGAAATGCAATAGAGAAGATTCGGTGGAATTAGTAAAATAAACAAAATAAGGTATTAAGCTTTTACTGCATAATTCGGAAAATAATTTTTATTTATATTAATAATGGGAACTCTAGTACAGTGCATTTATACATTTAAATAAAACAAGAAAATGTTTCTAAATTTATTTAAATATTTATATAATTGCCAGTAAGATGTTACTTTCTTGGCATCAGGTTTAATTATCTTTAAAAAAATCTAAAAGCATCTGTATTAAAAAAAAATTTAAAAAAATTTCATTTACACATCTCGTCATATTAAACCGTTTTGTCATGTATGAGAATTAATTACAACTATTTCGTTGTATTTTGAGAATTCATGTTTTACTGAAATTCGTTTTACCAAAGTTTATTGTATAAACAATTATATAAATGTACTAGATCAATTTTACCAAAAATTGGTTAAAGGGATGATTAAGAAAACTTTTCCCTTTATTGTCAGATAAGAACAAGATAATGTAATGCTCGCAAAAACGTATAAATATAAGAATCTCACTATAACTGAAAAAAAAATTCCGATGACTTCTTATCAGCAAGTTTAGTGCCATCCAATGATTATATTCGAAAACGATTTCCTTCCGTTAATTAATAATATCAAAATAATTTAATCCTTTTTATACCCGAAATCAACAGAATATAACTTCAAAATAAACTGAAGATTCTTCTATTTAGGATGATATTACTTCGAAAAGAAAATACAATTACCACGAATCTTCCGACGATAACAGCACATCCGCCGCTGTGGGCGATTTGCCATTTTTCGTTTTGCTTTCGGAAAATTTTCCCCACTTGCGTTTTCTTATCAGTGGAACTTTTTCCCTCTTTGCTCTCTGGAGTGTTTCCCCGCAAAATATGAAGTTGCGTTTTAATCTTATTACTAAATTTCAAAAGAAATGGCGAAGAATATCTTCAGCCTCTCTCTCCGGCTTTTTTTAATAAAACTCAGAATTCGAATAAGAAAAGTGAATAAAATGCCAACAAAAATCATTTAGAAAGGAATTGTTAAATAAATACCTCAAAATAAGATCAGCTTGATTCCGATTTTAGATCGCTTAGCAAACAAAACAAACACGGTAAACAATATTTACCAATCTGGAAAATTCTTTGAAATATCAAAATTTCAAATGACAAAATCAGGAATTTAATTTTTAAGAAGTCAACAACAATTTAATTCCACTTAGTTTCAGAAAGTGGGCTGCCTATCTAGTTGTATTAAATTCTGGTACATTATAATTTATCTTGTGCTATTTCAAATGTAAGGAATAAAATGTTAAATCAAAACATTTTTTTTCTTTTTTTTTTCTTTTACGAATAATTTAAGTAAATACCTTTATAAATATTTTTTCTTAGTGATGTTTTATGAAACCGTATCATCTATTTTCAATTTGTTATTCAACCAATGATAATTGACTTTCGCTATTTACTTTTTGGCATTTCATTTCAAATCATATCATAAATAGGAAACGGTAATAAGACACTGCAGCAATTATAAATTAAATTAGGAATTGATTAGGAATTTTAAATTTTTTTACTGTTCTATATAAAATGGTACTCTAGAATTTTTCTTCATTATTTTGAAGCTTAACATTTGAGGGTGGGACCTTAATTATAAATCTACTTGAATATTTTCCAAGCACCAAAATTTTTCAATCAGATAATTTGGGCAAAGGGAATTTAAAGAGAATAAACTATTATAAAAGAATATTAATAATGAATTTTCACTTTTATATGAAATTTCTCTAGCCCGTAAACATACTACATAGCTTAAAGATAATTTCTAAATATATTTGAACTGGAAACTTGAGCAATCCATAAAGAAAATTTGCAAATGCATTTGAACAAGCAAGTCGAGCAATTCTTAAAGCGAATTTACAAATATATTTGAAATATAAACTTAGGCAATTGACATTAAAAAGGATAAGAGCAATTTTGGACTTAAAATAAAATGCATATATTTACAATAAAAAGAAAAGCATTTCCTTAAAAGTCTCCACATCTCTTCGTCCTTTTAAAATTGCCTATTTATATCCAAAAATAAAATTTATATAGAAAACTTTAGACTCTAAAAACATAATATAGACGAAAAAAAGTTTTAAAACTAGCTTTGTACAAAAATATTTTTAATCCAGTTGGTTTTTGCGATTTATTTTTCCATTAGACGGAAAGGTTTAAAACCCAGACTTGACATTTTGGGTTTATGTCTTTATTGTTTTTCTCTCTCAGAAACAGATATATGTTCCCGTTTCAGCAAGCTAATGGATCAAAATTTTATAAGAATCTTCCATTATGGAATTTGGAATTGTTTTACTATTTCAGTGATTTGTAATAATAAAAATTGACTATAATGAATCATGACAACTTCGGATTTGCTCTGAAATGCCAGAATAACGTTAAAAAATTAAAGGTAACGTTTTACATCCCTGACTATGAAAAACTTTTTTTTTAATTTCTCGCTAAAGAAAAATATGTTCCTTTTTTCATACAATGCAAAATTATTCGCTGTTCAGAGCCTCGCTTGGCGATCTAACCAATATAAGAAGGGTGAAGTTTTCTTATATTTACCCATATAAGAAGAGGGAAAATATAATCTTAAAACGATAAACTCACGACAGAAACATTCAGTTTGGTGTAAAAATCCGATGGTTCTCTAATTGAAAAGCAGAATGCATTTTTTAAACTGATAAAACTACGACAATGTAACGCTGTGAAAATATCGGGCCTGTTGAATCATCTAATAACTATCTCTAAGCTTTCATAAGTTGTCGCCAATAAGTAGCGAAAATTTTCAAGTAAATCCAACAATTTGAAATACTCGAGTCGGGTCAGTTCTTCAACTTTTCAAAGGTTTGCGATGATGGAGGAAGAAAAAGGATTTTGCAATACTGGAGCTGAAAAATGAGTATTGAAAGATAGAAAACAAGAACATTTCTTTAAAATCCCGTTTATTAAGAACATTCCTTTGTGAAAAAATATTATGCAATTTAAAATTATAACACTTTAAGTGCCAATTCTCAATGGAGAGATTTTATTTCATTCTATTCCTGCGTAGAAAACAATTATCAAATATAGGAGTCAATGCTTCTTAAAAAAATCAGTGACTAATGAATTTATTAAACTATCCATTTTTACGGGAGGAAATTTCGAGTTTATTATACTGAAATATTTTTTATTTTTTATTTCCGTAATAATTATTTTTTTAACCTTATGCTGAAAATTTTTTAATCGGAACATTTATTTGGAATCTGAAATTATATCTCTTATCTTAATTAAAAACCTTTTTCCTAAAGTATTATTTCTTGATAAGTTCAGGAATGCCTAAATTTTAGAATGTAACGAGTTTTCTTGAGAAAATTTCTACCATAAATATATATGATTTGTTTGATTCATTTTGCAAACTATCAATATATTATACATACATTTAAGTAGTCAGTTGAAATCAATGAAAAGTATTGGAAAGCAACGAAAGTTAAATATTACTTCTTTTCAGCCATTTTCATGACGCTATTCAGCAAAATAAAACAATAAAATATCATCCAAAATACTGCTCCAGAAAACCCAATTCGCGAAACAAAGAATCAAATGAAAACATTGGAATGTTGGGTTCTTTTGGTGAGTTACTAGAGAAAACATCTCTCGCATTTTTATAAAAAATAAATATCAAATTGAAACTTCAACACTAAATGCAATGAATCTATGTCTTTGTATATATTTCAATAATTCAAGCATTACATATAAAAGGGTATAATTAATTCTTCATAACTTAGCAGACCTATTAATAAATTAATTTTAATAAAAACGGGTGTATATTCTTTTATTTAACAATTAAACTACGGCACATACAGTAAACAGATTCTTTTTAAAGCCATACCTAAATAATATTTCTTGCATGTTATTTCCAGTGAGATTCCGACAAGAACGTCTTGCAGTTATTGGAATGATTGATAAACTAACGCCAGGAAATGAGTTAATTTAAACAAAGCATCCTTGAGTTAAAGCATGAATAAGTCATTTACGTGAAACTACGGTTAAACAACTCGGTGTTCAAAGACTACGCATATTTTTAATAATATTTATCATTTTAAATATAGCTACGATAGGAAATTCAATCATTAAATTACGCCATTTTAACAATTATTTTGGAAACCACATCTTAAATAAAATAGTAGATTAATTAAAATTACAAGTTATTTTCAATTTTGTACATTTTTAATTATGAGTATTAAGTCTAATTGCGTATTTTCCGCAGTTAATAGTTTATATTATGCATACAATCTACTTATATAGAAGAATATTAAGCTTTTTTTTTTATAAAAAATGGCAAAATATAAATAGAAAGAAAAATTTTATTTGCAAAAATATTTAAATTCGCGCATGTATTGCTGCTTCAAGTATATAAAATGCTTTATAAAGGAATTTAACAAATTTTCAAGTGTGCTCTTAATGATTATCAATAAAATTTTTCAGTTTTTATAAAATCCGACTTTAAACTGTCTTATCTTAAAAGAATCTTTTTTACACTGAATCAATACTAATTTCTTAACTGTAATAGAGTAATAAGTTATGCACGGAATTTACGTACTTTTAAAAATAAATTTCCACTCTTATATTTTTGAAATAATGATATCAATGAATGGAATAAAAATAAATTACGAAGTTTTCTAACCTCGAAATAAATAATTTTTTTTAAAAAGATATCAAATTCTAAATTGCGTTAGGAAACCAATTTTAATACGTTGCTGCAACAATGACGAATAATTTTGCACCGAAATTTTTGTACTAGATGAATGACCACACAAACGAATTTAGAAAAACTTTTGAGTAAAAAAAAAATTACCTCATACATAAGAGGGATTAATCCAAAGCACTGACCTTTGGTTTCACGCCTCGTATCTACCGCTATAAAGGAACTGACGGAACACAGGGCGAACCACCACACGAAGGGATGTTTCATCTTTCCCAAGTTTTGCTCTGAAAAAAGCCCCATCCACACTCGCCGGCCGGAGATAAAGTACTGAGAGAGGTTGCCGTGCGCCCCAGCAGAGGAAGCCCCACGTCCGGAGCATGCGCCCCACCAGCTTATCTCTAATAAAGGGAATCCAATCTCGATTGGTTGGAACTACCCGGCACTGGTGTTATTGCCTTTTATGAAAGCAAATACCAGGATTTACCACACAAAACGAGGATTAATTCAGAGATTAATTTCTCAAACAGGAAACAGCTTTCAGGATTAGTGTCCATTTTTATGCTTCGAAAATGAAGGCAGCTTGAAGTTCGAGTTTGGGATGAGTTGTTTTTTGCTTCTGTATTAGTAAAAAGAAAAGAAAATCTAATTATGTTCTGTTCTTCCGATTTTAATGAAATATTTTGAAATGAATTGATTTTTTACATCGCCATTCATAAAATGGAATATTTTTGTTAATTTACTGGTTTCAGTATGGTAGTTTTTTAAAACTATATAAAAAAATAAGCATTTGATAGATTTTTTGGCGTAAAAAATATAAATAAGTAGATACTTAAGAATTTATAAAATATCCTTAAAGCGTACGTACAAACTTGAAACTTCAAAATATCGATTTTTTTTTATTGATTCAAATTTTTTCTAATCCTTTTTCTTTCAAACGCAACCAAGTTGTTCAGTATTTGGGATATTTCCCGAATGAGAAGGATTTTTCTTGAGATCGTTTCACTAAAAACTTTAAATTCGGATTTTTTAATAAAACTTATTTTATGAAGAATGATATTTTTCTACTATGTTGCTTCATTCAAACAATTAATACTCAACAAGAAATTCACCAAATACAATTATTTATATATCAAAATATCTTGTATGAAACAGTGGATGATTTGTGTCGCAATCAAAGTTATATTTATAGCAATAAGTTTTTAATAGCCATTTAAAGATATAATGACCTATAAAACCTCTCATTTTCTATTCATCTTTGATGAAAAAATTGTTGAAAGTTATTAATAATTTTATAACTTAATGGTTGCAGACATATCGAAAACAAATATTAGGTGTCATTCCCAATTAGGATTGTGTGTCTACAAATTAGAACTTAAGATATCGTGTTTCAAAAAATATACTCATTAGCTCCTTAAATATCATTTAATTAATTAATAATTAGCGTTATATGGTTTTATATGGTTATATCAAATCAACTGAAGGTCTCCAATCAAAACAGTAACCTGATAGATTTACCATTTGTTAGCACCAAATATCAAATATAAGTTTTCAGAAGTCAAAAAATGAATGGACACTAAATTTAATTCAAAAATTATGTGCTCCATACTTTTCATATACTTCATACGTTCACTGATTTCATATTACTTTTCATTCCTACAAAACTGCAACGTATTTAAATAGAAAATTGAAAACAAAACTTACAAAGTGTTAAATCACCAATTACAGTTTAATCTTTTTCAATCGAATCGAAAAACAATTTACTTTACAAATTATTTTTAAGGTATGCTTTTATGTAAATATTCATACCATTTTCATAGATATTTTCAAATACATTCACGACGTTATTTTGAACGAATAATCTCTCTTATAATCACAACAATTAACTTTCCCAATTCATTATTTTTTTATTCAATTCCTACTTTTAGTTCACACACACACACACACACACACACACACACACACACACACACACACACACACACACACACACATACATACATACATATATATATATATATATATATATATATATACACACACACTGAAA
>JAPMOQ010051869.1:614539-627119 GCA_026543055.1 Argiope trifasciata
GAAAATTGGAATACCCAGAAATTTCGGTAATTTCTGGAAATTTGGAAATTGTTTTCTTACTTTAAATTTCCTTAAAAAATCGGTTTTTCTGAACCGGATTGAAAACTCATCAAATCCTAATTAAACCAAATTAAAAAAAAATTCTAACTATCAAAATGGTCTTATCAAATTGATGCAAAATACAGATTTATCACTCATTTCAACCTCGTCTGACAGTCACTTTTAAAATCTATGTAAGTAAGAAGTGACAAAATCTGTAATGGTACATGTTATCCGTAAGTAATGGGATTATAACAATTTTATTATTTCCAAAAATGGTTCAATTTTAAATTGTGCAGATATTTGAAGTAATGACCAAATTATTTTTTAAAAAGCTGGAAATAACTACACGCTGAGATTTTTTAATTAAAAAAATTCTGAAATATTAAAAAAGTGTATTTATGAACAAATCATGGTCAGAATGCATTAAGAGTTGATTACCTTTTTGAACTGAGTGCCAAGGAAATTGTTAAAAATTGTTATATTATTTCTTTTTTATCTCGGCAAAAGTTTAGTCACTGATGTATGGAGTGTATTTTCTTTAAAACGTTATTGTGTCAAGAAATTTCATTAAATAATAACCGCCTTTGACGATTAAGTGGATCAACATAAATATTGTTCGTGCTTTTTCCGGTTGAATCACACATTTGAAGTTCATGATAAACCCCGAAGGTATTTTAAACATCAGATTTAGTTGAGCTTAGTTTAGTTATATATTAACGTTGGGTTTTAAACAGCACTAGGGCTTTTAAGGGACGAACTTCGTCATTTGGAACCGTGGTCAGATGAGGAGGATGATACCTGAGTTGGTACACTCCCCTCTCCACTCCACACCGGTGGTCGGACATTTGGTCTGACGGATTGAATGTGCAACAGGCTCCCTTATAATACCTTTCTTCGCTGGATTCGGGTCTCGAATCTGAAACCTCGCCAGAATAAAATAATAGATGCAATTAGGATAATTTTATTAAAGTATATTCATTAACTATTTTCTTCGTTACTTAGATTATCATTTAGTAGACAATTTAGGAGTATCAAATCGGAAAGCCGCAAAAATGGCTTTATAACTCTCATGTCTGGCTTAAGGATAATTCATTATTTTATACGCTATTTTATTTCGAATACAAACGAATACGGAACTCTCTATTTTCATCCAATGAATACAATTGCTATTGTTAAATTAGAAAAGCGAATAGTTGTATAGTTTGACAATCTTCATTGATAATTAAGAACGCAGTGTGATTCTATCGCATCTTGAGCACATTTAATAATTCCGATCAATGAACGCGAGTTCTACATCTGCAGAAATTGTCCACCCGTGAAATATGAAGACAAATTATTGTTCTTAGATTCCGGAGTGTTAGAGAAGGCGTCAAAGGAATCTTTAATTTGTGACACGTCACGTAATTACACCCCCCTCCTCCCTTCACGCCAATAATCCATATGTTGATAATTGTATATCACCGGTCGATCCCATGAAATGGATTGCCGTGTTAGTGGAAATTGCATATTTGGAGACAGAGTTCTAAGGATTGAATCTCCTAATGGAAATCATCAATCCTGAAAATAGATCGCACTTGATTGCTGAGACGACGGGAATGATAATTTATTTCCGACTTACATTGCCAAAAATCGATTGCTTATAATAGAAAGGCATAATCTTTTCTTGATAGGCTAATCGCAAGAAGCACTGTCTGAAAATCTGATTTATTAGGCAATGAAGTTTGCTATCAGTTCAACATACAATCGCATAGGCAACGTGTTATTTCTACGCATTACGACTACTTTAAAAACACTGGCTATCAACCACATTTCCCAATCATAATCATTATTATTTTTCGTAGTTCAGACTTTCCTCTTTCCAAAACATCTTTTCTAAGAAAAGAAAAGCCCATTCAGGGTCACACATTTTTCAGCTAAAATGTGTCTTCCATTTTCTCAAAACTCTCATTTTCAATAAAATTTCACCCTTAACAAAATATCTGAAAAATTAATAGAGGTGTTTAGATAGAAATTTCAGCGTGTATTAAAAATAATATGGGCAATGAAATGAACCAAGAGCTTTATCGTTGGTGAAAGACTTTTTTCATGTATAGAGGATTTTAGAAAAATTAAGTAGGGAATTTAGGGGAAAAATGCATATGTATTAAATTGTTACGCACAACTTCATTGCATCTGAAATTTTTTTTTAGATTTTGGATCATCCCATTCATCATTACATTCTATAACTTGTGTACATAGAAAAATAGGATTTCTGCATTACCATTTTGTGTAGAGTTTTGGTCAATTCCACTAGAATTTACTACAAATCTTCCTATTTCTCAAAATATACTATATTTTTGAATAATTTTGTTGTATTTACAGTATTTTATATTATAATTGACAATTTAAATTATTTTTATAATTTTTAAAAACACCAACTTTTTAAAAATTATGTTCCGAACGTAGTAGGATACCTTAAATTGATAATACAGCCTCAATGTCCAGTATATTCAAACCAAAAGGTACTTCAGTAATCATTTTGTCAAAGGCAAATAATAGTTTTGTCAAAGGCAAATCTGAATCTGAGCAGCATTTTTTTTTTCAGAGTATATTTTTCTTTGTGGTTCTTATTTTACAAGGATGGAAACTAAAAGGATAGTATAAGATGTAAAACAAATCTTATATTGAACATTTATTTCCTTCAATATTTCTGTCTGTGCCCCCGATCTTGGATTATGTTAATTTTTACGTACGTATATGAGTGTGGAGTTACACTAAGCTTAGTCATAATATAAATATTTTTCCACTAGTTTATAAATTTGAATTTTTTTAAAAATTTTGAAATAGAATTTTAATGAGCTAAAAATTAAGGGGGAAGTTTTTTATTTCCCCACAATAATATCAATTTAAATCATGCCATGATAATGTCATTAAAGGCCGCGGTAGCCCGGTTGGTAGAGCGTCAATCTCGTAAGCGAAAGGTCGCGGGTTCTGTCATCGTCTCGGCCAAAGACCGCCGTGTTGGCTACTGGCAGTGGGGGCACGTTCAATAGGTCACGACTGCAAAGGCCTCCAAGTTCCCACAACAAATGATACCATGGGGTTACTGAATCAGGGATGAGTCGGTCTCTGATTTGGATCTCAATTCCGACTTGCGGATGGATGAATCAGTGTATGAATTTCGACTGCCCCCTAAAAAGGGTTGCGTCGTGTGTGCTCGAGCAAAGTCGTACATTCACCTCTACGGTGCTCGTTAACAACGTAAGAACTCCTCTGCCT
This sequence comes from Argiope trifasciata, assembly GCA_026543055.1. Classification (NCBI taxonomy): domain Eukaryota; kingdom Metazoa; phylum Arthropoda; class Arachnida; order Araneae; family Araneidae; genus Argiope; species Argiope trifasciata. Next base: position 617,840 of record JAPMOQ010051869.1, read on the forward strand.
TCTTTCGAAAGCGCTCCTCTCCTTCGTGCTTGGTGTTATGTCCAAGTGGCATTAGACCCACCACCAAATAATATTATATTTACATTGACATTATTTTTACATTAGGGAAGGCTCATCTTGGCCATCATTGAAGATCAGACTTTTTGTTTAAATATATTTTTGATAGCTAAAAAAGTTAACTAAGTTTAAGAAAGTACAGATTAATTTTTTTCAGAGGAATTTAACTTAAAGCAGCTATATATTTTATTTTTCGGGAAAATAAACAAGTCCTTTTCTGGGAGATTAATTATGCATCTAACAATTTTACCGAGTCCAAATGTGCAGGCAGATTTGCCCTAGACACTAACATTTAGACTCCATCTCACATCGGAACTGGCCAACTCTCCATGGTATCTAAAAAAGGTTTGATTCAAACAAACATTGACCTTCACAGCCAGAACACAACTGCATTTTTTCTTTTATTCTTTTCGAATTCAGAATTCGTTTTCGCAAAAATTGTTTTAAAAAGAATAACCAGGAGAAAATGATTCATTCTCTCAGAACAAATAGTTCCTATTGCTTCTTAAAGAATACCACTTCTCAGAGTTCTGATGGAAGACAAATTATTTACAAAAAAATACAATACTTTCAATAATCAAAACTTTAAAAGAAACAAAATTGGGTGTAGTCACCCCTTTTTTAAATATAAATTTACAGTAACAAATAATAATAATAAATAAAGGATTGAAAATCGTTCCGCAGTGGAGAGCCACCGCATAAAAAGGATTAAAACTAAAAATGATTGTAATCTTAGTTCATTTACTGTACAATTTGTCCTCTAATTTCAATAAATTAAAAAATAAACTATTTTCAAGCATATTTTATAAGAGTCCTAGTCGGTGTTGTTGCCCGTGAAAGATATAATATTAAGTGAAATCAATCAATAATTGCGCAATGTTTTGGCGAAATGGTATGAACGGTGCGACAGTATATAAAATACAAACAAACAAATATTCATTTTTGTATTCTTATTAATTACGTGTATTATTTCAGAATTATAAAACTTGGTGTTCTTTCAGAAGGGTAATGAAATGAACTATTTATTGTACCTCTTGATTCGTTTAATATCTGTTCAGAATTCTCAAATTTAATTTTAGAAAATGTGATTAAAATATTTTTTTTTAAAAATGGATAAAACATAGAAAGAATATTTTTGCCATAAAATAGTTAATATAGTTGAAACGATAATTTAGATGGCGCGAAATTATTTGTACTACTATATTTTTGTGGTTACTGCGAAAAGCACTAAAATTTAATTAAAATATTAAATGCCCAGGGTTAGTCTCCCCAAAATTTTCTCGTATAATCTATCATAAAGTGGTTACCTGTGAGAATGACTTGCTTGATATTGCGTACTATAACTACGAAATATTAACTTTAAACTTCGATTTAGCATTTCTACAGAATTTATTATCTCCAAGGCCAGCTATTTGGAGATGACTCCTTGTTAAATAAATGCGGTTGAAATACCATTTTTTAATTTTTTTTTAATAATTATTATTTTCCTGTAACCATTCCATTGGTGTAAACAGTCAGCATACCAAGTTTCATCGCCATCGGATGAACGGTTTAGGAATGCATAAGCGACATACAAACATTCATTTTTATTTACATAGATTTCCTCTTTTTGCAAAGTAAATTTAATAGCTTACATTGTTACATAAATTATTAAATAGAATTTCCCTCCTACGTTTCAGAGAAGATACGAAGAGACTTTGAGCATTCTTTTGCATATTGAAAAAAACTATATTGTTACTGAAATGTGGATTATATTTAGACTTGAAGTTTTTAGGAAAATCCAGTGTCGAATGTTTTTTTCTGTCTTGTTTCTATTTATTGCTGATCTTTGCCTATTTTATCATTCTTTATCCTGAAATATTGTTTTCTTATTTTAATACGCAGAATTTTGAATTAACAAAGCAAAATGTTTAGATACTGAGTAAATTATAAAACATATTCTGCTAAAAATGCTATTTCGGTCATTAAGTTGATTTTCTTTTATATTTTATAGACATGCTTCGATTCTATAAGGTAGTCATTGAATTAAACGAGACCTGATTATTTCAAGCTTCAAAATCGAAGCTTTAAATATATCTCAAAAAACACATAATGAGAATGAAGGGAATTCATTGTGCGAGGAACAGAGTTAGCACCAAGTTTTTAAAACAGAAACAGACAAAAATACCAAAGATAAATTTAAGTTTAGAAATAGTTAACGCATATTGGAGATATTTATACCATTTTAGAGCATTTATTGGGGAAGGGTTTAGTACATTATGTCATATCAAAATAAAAAGGGTAGTTTTATAACGGCGATTTTAATTATTCCGCGCATGCACGAAAACCTCCAACTGCGCATGTGCAAATACCCAGAGTTGTGGTATGCAAATGCGATACGTTTCTAAGTTTACGTCTGATTTAAAAGAGCGATTCAAATCTGATTATACCCAAAAGAAGGAAATCCACCTTGGTAGGAGCACATTAAATGTCAAAAAGCTTCGTTTTTTGCGTGATAATGAAAATGAAACATTCGAATAGCGAATATCGCAGAATATTGACTCTCAGAAATAAAGAGTCTTTTGATGAGCGAAATAATCTTCGTTCTTTAAATCGCATTGTGACTGAATGGCGGAGACAGAATTAATCTCCTGAGGAGCAAAATGGTCGCCTGTCTGCTGACAGAGAAAGACATTTCAACTTGAGAAGAGAAGTGAAAAAAACAAACATAAATTTTAAAACAGTTTTTTTATTTAACATTTTTAATAGATAGTTTTGTCTACTGACTTATCATATTTTTACCTTTTTAACAATCTAAATATTCCTGAACGTGTACTATAAAAATTGTTTTGTTGTTATTTTTGATCATTTCTAAATATATTTAATGCTCGTTTGATGTTGCTTAACATGCCCATGTATTTCGAATGTTAAAACTGCCATGAAATATATTTCTTTCATTTCAAATTGCATCTTTCAATAGCATTCATATTCTGCAATTTTTTTTTACATTTTAAACTGTTGAACTATTTTGCATTTATTGAGTTTTGCAAAGAAAGGCGTAGGCTTAATGTCTTCTTCTTGTTGTCTAATGCCACTTGGTCATACCAAGCCTGAATGAGCAGAGCTCTTTCGAATGAAGGCAGAGGTGTGCGCCTTTCGTTGTGAACGAGCACCGTTTAGGTGAAAGAATGACTTTGCTCGAACACACACGACACAACCCTTTTTAGGGGGCGGTCGAACTCATTCAACCATCCGCAAGTCAGAATTTAGATCCAAATCAGAGACCGACTCGTCCTTGATTCAGTACCCCCAGAGGTATCGTTTTGTCATTGGAACTTTGAGAACTTTGCAGTCGCGACCTATTCAACGTGCTCCCACTGCCATGAACCAATACGGCGATCTTTGGACAAGACGAGGACAGAATCCCCGACCTTTCGGTTAAGAGACTGACGCTCTACCAACCAGGCTACTGCGGCCCTGGCTTAATGTCTATAAATAACAACTTTCGCCATTACAATATCACAAATAGTGTAAATTCACCAGACCCATGTTAGAATAAGTTGATTTGTCTTATTGGAAAACTTTAATGAACGACAAAAATGTCTAAACAGCCTTCTACAAAATAGAGATTTTAAAGTCATGTTTTACTGGGTCCCGGGTCATGTAAGTATCTTGGGAAATGAAAAAGCTGATATTGCTGCTAAATCTGCACCTATCTGATGCTAAAATATCATTTACTTGTTCTCTGTACACTAACTGGCAGCAATCATGAGATCTGCAGAGCCAAAATAAACTGCATTCAATAAAACCGACAATAGGCTTGTGGACTGTCCACCCTATACGAAAGCTTGGTGTTAAATTGACTCGCCTCCGTATAGGACATTTAGTGTAAGTGTTGGCGGAATTGCGCCAATGTGTAGATTGAATTCCGCCAAGGATCGAAATCGGAATCTTCTGATTTGCAGCCGACTAACTTATCCACTATACAAAAGATGCCACCGATGTTTAGTGGCAGTTACTGGCTTATTAAAATAGCACCACAGACATATTCGTTTTACACACAAACATTTACTTTTTGGTCATATAACACCAAAGTGCCATATTTTAATCGAGTGTGCAACCTTTAATTCCTTTCGTTTACACTTTTTCAAATCATCGTTACTCTATTTACAATATCTGTTGGGTGAGAATTTTCACCCAAACATTTTTAAATTTTTAAAAATATCAGACATTTTACCACGATTTATCATAGCGTTTGGTTTTCGAATCACTGTTTCATTTGTGAATTCATTAACTTTATACATTAACGCATTTTTACTTTTTATATTTTTTGATACTTATTGCTTTTATAACTTAAAATGTAGGTTTTGTCGACTGTTTTATATTTTATACCATATGCTTGGCGCAGCGTAGCCAAAACATGGCTCTTGCGCCAAAAAAAAAAAAAAAAAAAAAAAAAAAAAAAAACAGCCGAACAACCAACCAAAGTCTAAACAGCATTATAATCTTGTGCTACAAATTTAAGGTATTAGACTACGTTAAAACAATTGTTATCGAACACATTGGCGATATTTTTATTATTATTATTTCTTGCAGTTCAGATTGCTTTTTCCAAAACAGTTCATCTTTTTTATGAAAAAGAAGGCCTCGCCGATCGTCCAAGATCACCTGTTTTTCAGCTAAAATGTGTCTTTAGCCTCCATTTTCTCAAAGCTTTAGTTTCCATACAAATTCTCCATCGTTAACATGATATCTTCAAAACTAATAGAGCTATTTTCATCAAAATTGCAGCGCGTGTTTTGAATAATACGGGCAATGAAATGAACCAAGAGTTGTATTATTGATCAAACACTTTTTCGTATATAGATGTTTTTGAAAGAATTAAGTTGTAAATTTGTGGTAAAAATGCATATATGTGCATATTTTTACCCATCACTTCTTTGGATCTCCAATTTTTTCTTAGATGTTGGTTCCTTTCATTCATCATTGTATTCTATTGCTTGCTTAGAAAGAAAAATAGGATTTCTGCATTGCAATTTTTTGTAGAGTGTTCACCGTTTCGGTTCAATTTCATTAAAATTTACCACACATTTTCCCATTTCTCAAAATATATTATGTTTTCAAACGATTGTTTTTGAATTTATAATATTTATTATTGACAATACATCTAAAACCATAAATAGTTTCTAAAAAATCCAATTTTTCAAAATTTTTCCTTTGAACGTAGTCGGATACCTTAACCTCCATTATATTTAATTCTATAAATGAAAATCAGAAAAGCGGTGTTTCATAAAACAACTTCTTTGCCAAAAGAGAGAAACGCAGTTCCACGATTCGAGACTTTGAACTTTTTCACTATTGTGGTTAATCTCTTGCGAAATTTCTAAACTATTTCTGAGCCAAGGGAAAGTTATCTCTCCCTTTTCAGTTTGTTCATTAATCGCTAAGGACGGAATAACTGAACCGTGAACGCAGATTAGAGAATCTATTGCTTTTAGAAGGAATATATTTAGCGTTTCTCTCATGGCTGTTATTTACAGTTTAACTTTCCAAAGTTGTAACATGATAATTAATTCTCGAATAGAAAGAAATTTTACAATTATGAAATGATTTTTTAAATTTGATTTTAGACTTGAATGCGAAATCTGAATGATTTGAGTGAAATGAAAGGCACAGATTGACAGAATCATGATTAATTTATTATTATATTACGATTTGCAATATGCGTATCATAATTTATAATATGTAAATTCCTGTTTACCATAAAGTTAAAGACAGATTTATTTAAAAAGTCATGAAAATCATGTCACTGTTTAAGTTTACTTGTTAAATCCAATACAAGAACAGTAAACTGAGCTTTCGATTCTAAAATTAAAACATCCAATAGCAGAAAAATAATTTTAAAAAAATTCATGATGGAACAAGTGAAAAAGTTTTTTCTAAACACAAGTTTTGAAAAGCAGGAGAAAATGTTTTTTTTCTTCTAATTCTTTCAATATTAAATAAAGATATTTCCTTATTTGCATTCTAATTTTCGTTCCAAATGTAGTTTGTATCATATGTTTGAAAATCATCAATACCATTTATATTACCAAGATACTCCCAAAAAGATGATAAAAACATAATAATACTAACATTAAAAAACATTTACTTCATGTCTGAAGTTAAAGTTAAAACAAGTCTGAAACATCTATAAGTTATTTTTAAAAATATATTAGTGATATTGCTGGTAGGAAAGTAATATTAAAAACATTTTTGAAAAAATTTAAAAAAAAAAAACATGAATCTGTAGATATTTGACTTAAACATTAAAAAATAGACTTACAAAGATAATTTAGACCCATTTATATTATACAGCAGAGTAGCTTATTCTCTAATCCTTAGAAGATTCAAGGGGGAAAAGTTCTAACATATTAATTTTTCATAGTTTTTGTATTAAAAGACAATGCTGAACTTTAATATTCATAATTAATGCCATAACAAAATCTTTTTTAAATAACTTTATGTTAAGATTTTATTTAAAAATTATTTCCATTCTAAAAATTTAATAAGACTCAAAGGTTTTTAATCGTAGATTATATTTTAGGATTTTATTCGTCTTTTAGGAATTCATATTTCAATGACTCACCATTCTGAAAAATGGCTGTTTGTTGAGAATTTTAAATGTAGCTTTCATTTGATTCGGTAAAAGAAAATATAATACAGAAAAATGGAGATGAAAGGCACATATGGGTACTTTTCCATTATACCTGCGCAAGCGAAAAGTCGCCAATAATGATGCAACCAAAGCCAAACGGAATATCGCCACCGGTAACCTTTTCCAAAGAAAGTCGTGGCCATTTTGGCACCTGCGCCAAAAGGGCGACTGTGTGCTGTCGCCAAAAAGCCTGCTTGGCGAGATTTGCACCGGTATAATGGAGAAGTACCCACACGTGAAGTGTGACATTCATTTATTTAAATAATTAAACAATCTCAATTACTAAGACTCCAGTATATGTTTTCATTCTCTAATTTACAATTGTGTGAATGTATTCAATGAGAAAAATTAGAATATAGAGAATAATGCAATATAAAGAAAAACCTAAAAAATACCCACAATCAACTAGATTTAGCATTCTGGCAACGAAGGTATATAATAAAGAAGAAAAAAAAATGTAATAATAATTTAGAATATATAATTCGGCTGAGAATTGGAACAATGAGCATTAAAGACATGCAAATTGTACAAGCATCGATTTCAACTTCTACTCTGTTATTCTTATTTTAATATAATAATGAAATACTTATTTTAAATAATAATGTATTCCTATGATAATTTAATATTGTTTGCTTTATATGTATATATATATATATGTATATATACACACACACACACACACACACATTGGATTACGACTTTGAAAGCTGTGAAAAATTGTTAAAAGAATAAATATTTAATCAGAAAATGATCTTCTTGCTTGATGTCGTGTAATATTAAAGATTTATTTTTCAGTTTTGATTGATGAAAATGCCAACATAAAATTCGGGGATTAACATTTCGGGGAACTTCAATATAAAACAATTATATATTACTCTATTTTCGGAACAATAAAGAAGATTCTTGTATTAAGGACATTAAGTGAGATTCAAAAGAAAATAAACATCATGATTGGTATAGCAAATGTTTTATATCAAATATATTAATGATTTATAATAAAAAATAAATATATATATTAATTGTCTAATTCATATAGAATGCAAAAACCAGTAAACATTTACTTAAATCAAAATACAAAAAGAAATAATATAAAATAAATACTAAAACATATAAATACTGAAACAGAAAAGCATTACATTTCATGTGTCAAAAAAAAAAAAGTAAACAGAGCACATTGATACTGACAAAGGCAGTAAAAACTGTAATAATTAGATTTTTGTCAATACATTTAATCATGTAGGAATAAATGTAAACAGTTTTTTTTCTTAGTTTGAAATTTTTTGTTGTTGTTATTTTTCATTTCAAGACTGTTTCAATTCTTCCTTGTTAAAAATTGTTCTTTGGTATACATTTTTTTCCAAGATAATCAGCTGATGTCAGATACATTAAATTATAACTGAAACGTTTAGTGACCATCAATCCGCTGAACCAGTTGGTAGCGAAAGGCGACAAGTAGGGACAAATTAAACGGTGACAAGGACCATAAAATGGCATCATTTACAAATAAATCTAATGCATAAAATTGATCATCTAGGTTTTTATTATAATGAAAGGAACTATTTTTGTCTATGAAGGACCAATAAAAACCTTTAGACAATTCTACCAAAAAAAAGCAAAAGACATGGGCAGTAGTATTTGTGATGTCGCGCCAGTGAGCAGATAGAATTCCTCCAAGGATCAAGCTCGCGACCTCACAATATATATCGCCATGTAGGGTATTTCGGGCAATGGACACGCCCTTCACTCGCAATAACGCTTGGCGCTATCGAAAGTCGTCAGACCCACTTGACGCAGCTACCAAAGTCGTCAGACACTTGACGCAACAACACAATCTCGCCACAGAGCATGGCACTAAAAATTCGTTAGTCTTTTCGAGACTCACTGGTGGGGGAGTATTGTGGAGGTATCTTAACAAGCCAGAAAAAGGCCCTAAACATTGGCGATCACTTTTGTGTAATGGCTATGTTACGTAGCTGCAAATCTTAAGGTGGCGAGTTCGATCTTTGGTGGAATTTTTTTGGCGAGATTCCACAAATACCACACACCGTACTGGTGACCTCGTACAATGAACACACTCTTCGCTTTCCATAACGCTACTGAAACACTTTCTTCGCTCGTCAAAACGCTTGGCACTACCAAAGCACTTTTTTTCGCTCGCCAAAACGTTTGGCGGTATCAAAATACATTCGTCGCTCACCAAAACGCTTGGCTCTACCAAAAGTCGCCAGACACACTTGACGCAACAACTCACTCTCCCCAAAGGGGTTGGTGCTAAAAAATCGTTCGTCTCTTTGCAGACTCACTGGTGGGAGAGTGTTGTAAATCATAATATGCCAGTAATAGCCACTAAACATCGGGGATCACTTTTGTCTTAATGACATGTTACGAGGTTGCAAATGGTAAGGTCGCGAGTTCGATCCCTGGCTCAATTCAATCTCTACATTGGCGCGACTCCACAGCATAAACCTCCATATGCTTTTATTTTTACAATCATTTCCATAAAAACAAAATTTAATATTTCCTAAAGCCCATTACATAAAAGCAGCA
>JAPMOQ010051869.1:657119-669941 GCA_026543055.1 Argiope trifasciata
TTTTTGAAACATTTCTAATTTCACATTGATGTACGATTTTAAACATTTAATAGTGTTGCAAAACAAGAGAATTTACTGCACTCTTCCAAATAGGTAAATCAGATTGAGTTATATTTTTATATAGTTATAGATATTACTCCTGTCTCTTCACTATAAGTATTAAATTAAGATACATTCTTACACACTATTCATTATATTATAAAGACACTATATATATTGTCACGAAAATTTAAATTAAAACACCGTCGACTTTAAACTAACAAACAAGTTCATTAAAGGAAATTAGCAACTCGCAACTTTGCAAGGTAGAGAGGTTACCTAGTAAGTATTAGCTTTCATACAAGAACAGAATATTCGAGAAACAACTGATTTACATAACAAAGAAAGGACTAGAATGTTAGAGAACATCAGGGAACAAACTAAACATCTATCCTTTGGATGTAACAGTCATGAACCCGCAAACTCTGGATTTGGAACGCGTGCTTTGAGCTCGTGGTTAGCTTTCTTTATGCGGCAATGACAGACAGACAGATAGATAGATAGATAGATAGATAGATGATTACGTTACCTGATGTGATTCTAAAAATAATAGCGAAAGAAAGAAATTAAAATTAAAAAAGAAAAGTTCATTTCAATGGGTTTCATTTAAAAATTAGATTATCTATTGACAAAGTTGCTTATCATTTCAATAAGAAAAACACAATAGATAAAAACACAAAAAATAACAGAACAAAAATATGATAGCATAAGTGAAGATATTCATTCAATAAAAAATTCAATATTGAACGTTATGTTGCATTACGAACATTTATATTATAGAATTTCAAACCTACATTAAAATTTAATGAATTATCTTCAAAACTCCGGATTATGTTGCAAAAGAAAGTCTTTTACAACGTTTAAGAGTCTAATAGCAGCTAGTTGAGGAAAGTTTAAGTAATTTTGGTGAAGTGCATGTTGAAATCCTGACTTTAGTTGAGACGCACGTCGTAGTTGGCTCCTTAATTAAATATAAATATGTTCGAAAGTCATTCTACATATAAAGCATATTTTATTTCATAATCTTTAATATTATGAGGCAAATATTATTTTAAAAAAGGAAAAATAAGTACAATATTGCAAAATTATTATTTCATACTATTTAAGAAAGCCACCCTTTTCATCGTTATTTTGATCATTTTCTTTCGCTACCAAAGTTCAATATTTATTTTTAAAAATATGCAATTTTTGCAATGATTCAAAGCACATCAGAATAAACACCAAAATTTTCAATTCAATTAGACAAGATATCTACATGAGAGGTATTCCAACAAAATAATTTCAGTATTTCCACATTTTTTCAAATATAATGTAATCAGACAAATGAAAGAAACATGCATTTAATTAAGTTTAAATCCACAGCATAATTAATTTTCATCAAGGAAAACGGAATGAAAACTTTAAAAAAAAGGACACCAAATGATGCGCCAGATCCCTTAATTCTTTAGATTAAACAGCATTAACTGTGAATCTGAATCGTTTGGTGCACAACAGGGTCGAGCGCAATTTTGAATTCTGCCTCTATATTCGAATTTCTGAAAAAAAAGCGCTGACGGTGCACACAGAAATGCAAATTACCGAATAAAACCGCCTTTTGCATTTTAAAACACTTTAAGCTCTCTCTGGGCTCCCAAAACAATTAATTAGATATAAATTGCTTTTAAAATTCTTTTTCCTATTGTGCGTCTAATAATTTTACTTCTCAGTAAAATGTGAATTGGTTTCATACTATTTTATTTTTCAAAAAAAGGAATAGAAAAAAAGATATACGGAAAGAAAAAAAATAAAACGTATAAAGAGCTGAAAAGGGGGATGGTAAAAAGATTAAAAACTCGACAGCCACTTTTCGGGCTCTGGATTGCTTTTTTTTTTACTTTTTGCATGAGCATTATCCCTGATGCGACCCTACAAATCCCAAACCCTATTTAGGTAAAAAGAAGGACGAATAGGGGAGTTAGAGTGGGAGATTGAGGAAGCCAAAAAAATGGCAATACAAATGATGAGTGAAGCAATTTTACATGCACTTAGTAATGAACCGCCAGGCTTTTTCGCCATAGCTCCTATTTTATGCAAGTTTTCTTCGTATGGCGGTTGCCATTACGACCAGACAAAATTTACTTAATTGGGTTGAAATATTTCTTATGCTAGCATATTTAAGTTGTCTTGTTCTTCATTTCATGCATCAAGAATGGGTTTTAGGGCTCTGAGGGAAGCCGCTTCATGTGTAATTGGTCTCTTCGGCTTCATTTCCGACTCTGTAAGCCTCCTCTTTTACTTCCTGGGTTTGTTAACTGGAACTGCAATTGAAGAAAGAAGATGAGCCCGGTTACCTCTTTATGAAATGTTCGGGTATTAGTCTCTTTAATAACGTTAGCCGACATGAATGAGAAGAAAAAGCAATAACACCAAAAAGCTAAACAAAGATGTCTTCGATAATTGCTGCGATCCAGAAAAAAAAAAGAATTTTATATCTTTGATAGTTTTTATGACTTCAGAAAATATATTAAAACCTAAAACCTCTCTGTTTGCGAAAAGACTGGGATTGTCTGGTAGGTAAAGTGTTGGAATGGAGCATCTCTTGGGTTGCAAGTTCGAACTCAGCCAACCGAAGACATTCTTGTGTATTGATGGTAGGTCCACGTAAGAATCTGTAATGGTCACAAAGTCTTCCAAGTCGAGAGTAATACCACTGGGGGTACTAGTTCAGAGATGATCGTTCTCTGATCTAGGTCCAAATTACAATGTGTAAATGAGTGAATGGTATGCATGAATTTGGAATAACTCAGTGAAAAGAGTTGTAACGAGTGAGTAGCTAATTCGTACTCTTGAGCCTAGGTGGGGCCACTGAGAAACAAGAGGCGCTCACTTGGCTTAAATCTCTGATAGTTAAGTGTCAGAGGGAATGTAAATTGCCATAAGACTCAACAACAACTATTGTTTCAAAATTTTTAATATTAGCATTAAATAAAAATAAATCATCATAATTTTTTTCAATTAAATTTTTATGAAATACGTAACCTGTAGCTAGAAAGAAGGAAATTTATTATCTTCAAACGACACATGTCAATCAAAATAATATGTACAAACAATTCTAAATTAATTTTTGGAAAACGATAACATATATAATTATGTTTTAAAATTAAAAAAAAAATAATATAAATATTTCGCAAATATTAAAACAAAAAAATTTCGTCAAAACCAAATACTTTTACTCTTTTAATAATAGAAAGCCATTCCACTACTCTAGGAAATAATAAATAGTTTGAAATATAAAACATGAAAATAGAAAATTTTGACATATGTTTATTTAAAATTTGAGTCATATGCACCAAGACTATTAATTAAGTCTTAAGAAAAAGAAGAACTCAAATTTCTTCAAAATAATGAGTCTACGAACTATGTGACGCAGAAAACTTTCACAAAATCAATAAACTCTGTCAACCTCTTAGAAAACAATTCATCATACTTCTTCTTATCCAGAATTTTAGCTGCAAAAGCTGGAGAAATTCCGCCAGAACTTTGAAAAAAAGTTCTTTGACTTTTTTAAAAACGCTTCAGTTTAGGAAAAAAATACGACTTCGTTGTGAAAAGAATATGAAGCAAGATGAGATATATACCCTTTGAAGATTCTTCTTTAGAACAAATAAGAGCATTTCTGAATCTTGGATGAAAGGCAAGGTTTTATTGCATGCCTGCAATTTCATGGAACACCTAATTTCATTAGAGTACCTCAAAGCTGTACGATAACTAACAATTTTATTCTTAAAAAGTTTTTTAAAAAGGAAAAAAAAATCAGAAATCCCTGTTTAAAAAAGAGTAGATTTGCTTTGTCAAAGAACGTAGTTTCCGGACTAACGATGTGTTTAGAGAGTTGCAAAAAATTATGAAGGGTTTTTTTTAGAGAGAAAGTAGCTTTCGTCAAGGATAGCACTGAATTTCCATTCTTTTTCAGTACAAGAAAATAAAAATACACTAGTTTGATGGATTAAAATAAACTCACTTTTTACAATTTTACATTAGAGTACAAATAATATTCAATATAATATATTTTTTATTTATTTTAAACATAAAATATACGAGTTCTTAGAAGATATCAAGTGAATAGAGAATTATGATTGATGTATTCTCATATAAAATGGAGACAGAAAAAAAATATTTTATATAGTGATCTATAAGCATAAATACGAATCCACTAAATTTAAATGCAAATAATTGTAATAGAGCTTATTTAAATCCATCATTAAAACACCAGTTTCATAATGATAGATTAAAATAAGCACCTTTCTTACAGTTTTACTTTTGAGTACAAATAATATTTAATATCATAAGTCGTTTTTTTAAACATAAAATATACGAGTACTCACAGGATGACAAGTGAATCCAGAAATTTTGATTGATGTTTTCTCGATATAAAATACAGACAGAAAAATATATTTTATAAAGTGATATATAAGCATAAATAAGAGTCCACTAAATTAAATACAAATCATTGTATTTCAGGCAAGTCAATCATTTGCATTTAACTTAGAAACCACTAATTTAAATGCAAATGATTGTAATCGAATTATGTTCCAGATCCCATTTATGGTGCAAGACGTTTTTTTGTGTGCATATTATTACGATAAATATTAATCTATTTTAATTCCATATATGTGATACACAATAAATGGAATAATAAGTTCAGTTGATGCGTGTTTAATAAAACACTCAATATAATCGATAAGTTTTTTTTTTATATAAATATGTTAAGAAATCCTATGATCAGAATGCACTCTACTTAAATTTTTAATCTAATCATATGAATAATTTCTATAATAACAAAAAATGTGATTCCATTAAATCAATCAAAAATGTGAATCCAGAAATCACATTTTTAATCCATAACTAATGAATCCGGTGTGATGCCTCCAGCATGGTATTTGTATCAACCGTTGCATTGCGTCATTCAATAAAAATCAATCAATACAGCTTAAAATATTTAAAATCGAAGACTAATGTGTTTCTAAACTGCGTGAAAATTGGTATGAAATTAAAATTTTTTAAAATAAAATTAATTTATTTCAAAATTTACGAATTTTATTAATGCTTTAATTTAAGGTACCGACTATATTAAAAACATGGGTTATTTCTTGTAGTTGATACTTTCCTCTTTCCAAAACAGTTTATCTAAAAAAAGAAAGGCCTGATCTATCATCCAGGGTCACTTATTTTTCGACTAAAATTAGTCTTGGACTTCCATTTTCTTAAAACTTTCATTTTCATAAATATTCTCCACCATTAACATTATATCTCAAAATTTACTCGCGACATTTACTTAAAAATTTCAGCGTGTATTTTAAATAAAGTGGGGAATGAAATGAGCCTATAGTTTTATTGTTGGACGGAGAGTCAGTAACATGGCTTTCCTATACGCGGTTAGTTTAAGAATTGAGCGAATGTGAGATGTATTGACGCAAAAATTCTTGATTTAACTGCACCAAACATATAGTATATTTGAAGCATAAAATGTGATATATAAAATTGTCGAATCAAAATCTCATAAATAAGCAAATACAAGTTTGATTTGATAACAAGTATTGATTTTATAAAAATAAAATAGTGAAAAAACTGAAAATTATAACGAATACAAAATTCACGCTACACGTACTAAAAATATCAACATAAAAGCCATTAAAAGGCAAAAGAAAGTTCGCCTGATAAACGCAAAATTAAGTTAATGCTGAACTAAATATCAGATTTTATCCCCCTTGCGTTGCTGTTCAATTTCAATTTAAGAGCAGGATTCAATTTGGAATTAAAGACTGTTCAACTGGTAGACGACTACTGTCCATGGTGGTCATCCATTAAACCTTCCAGGCCCCGTATTAGCGTAAGTGGGGCCTGGGGCAAAAACGTCTTTGGAGGGCCCCCTCAGTTTCATTAATTCAGTAATGAAGAACTGTGCATAAAGCTTGTGCATGTAACTTTTCGTAAATTAATTCAAAATGCTATTTAAACTTAAAACTAAAAGCACTCTTCGTCTTAATTCGAAGTACCACATTTACCCTTGAATTTAAAATACAATCTTACAAAATGTTACGGCAAGATTTATCTTAGAATCTCTTCTATAACTGTCTTAATCTTTTGTTCACAAGAGAAACTCCTAAATCTCAAAATAAATTAAACAATAACTTACTTATAAAACAATTTTCAATCGATTTCGGACCCCCACATGAAAGGGGGATCCCGTGAAGAGAAGAAAACTACAAATGCTTTTCCTATGAATGATGGTAGAGAAATTTGGAGATATTTAGGTGCTTTTTCACTTTTAGAAATATGTTTGCTCCTGCCAGAAAGACCCTCAGACTCCAAGATGGGGCCCTTCGCTTTGTTGATTGGTTCTCGCTAGCCCTGTGAGATCAACTACTTCCTCACCGAAGACAGGAAGTATTTCCTACAAGAGGTTTTGTACCATGCTCAACCCTTAACCCTTAACTGGGGAGGTGCGCACTGTGAGACCACTAGCGATGGAATTGCGGCCACCCCTATTCTATTTTTATCGCAATTGAACGGATTGATTCTATAGCTATTTATTTTGGGAACTTCAAAAACCTGCACTTTAAAGGTGATGCTTTTTAAAATAATTCAGTTATTTCTTACAGCGTGATATCTAAGACCACTCCTCCCTGTCCCAGTGGCTTAGAAGACGGCTCTCAAACTTGGGCCTTGAAATATCATCAAATTTACTGATCCTATTATGAGGCAGTGTTGCAGACACTTTTAAATGAAATAGAACGGGATTTTAGTGATAAGGATAAATGTACGGAAGATTTTTTCGATGAAAGTTCGCATTCAACTGAATCTGATATAAATGCCCGAACGTAATTTTTCTAGTAAAAGTGTATTTTGAAAAAAATAAAATATCTTTATGTACCAAGAGAAATATATACATATTTGATAGGATGATTTTTACACTAGCTCTTAACCTGTAGGTTTAAAATGCCCCAGAAAACTGTACTTTGAAAGTCACAAAAATCGATAAAAAAAACGGGTCAATTTTACCCATTGTCCTTTTTTTCATATAATTGTTGAATTTTCCATTATATTGTTCCACATATACATTTATATACTGGGAAAATAAATATAACTAAAAAACCCTAAAGTAATATATATTTTCAAGAATATTACTTATTGTAACATGTAATTTGCGAAAAAAAATGAATGTTCCAACATAAGAATGTTTTTCAATGATAATGTATTTTGAAAAAAAAATGTCTAAAAAATATCCATATATCTAGAAAAATATTTGCAAAATATATTAGCAGTTTTTCATACTAATACTTTTAATTAGAAAATTTAATTTGAGTGTAAATGTAATGCGGTCTCGTAGATAGCAGCTGATCATTTAAGTCCTAAATTTTCATCTGCCCAGTTAAGGGTTAATGCAGAACGTATGATCAACCTCACTTCCCAGATGATAAATCATCCCAACATCAAATCATCATGTAATATGATCAATTATGACATAGTTAAAGAAGCGTTGGAAGCAAAAATCTTAACAGAATTTTAAACAAAAAAGTTTCTTAAGATCGTTTCATTTCTTAAGATCATCCATTTCTTAAGATTATTTAACATTTCCTCCCTACCTAATATTGACGACCAATAGGAAATTTTCATGTGATAAATTTTGAAATAAAATAATTTTGATTTTAAGTATTTAAAAAACAACCTATCTTCGAACAATTAAAGAATTATTGAAAGAAACTTTTCAAGAACAACCCAACTCTCATCGAAAAGACAACTCTATTCGATAATCCACTAGACAAATTGCTCATCACGAAACAGAAACCTTGATCATTTCATTCAAACTTTGTCTTTCTTTCTTTTCTTTTTTCTCTTCTTCTGCGAAAGAACAAATGAAATTTATGGTCTTCCACACCTGAGCGAGCCTATTTCATCAACCCTACCTCAGCAATGAAGAAAATCTCCAACGGAGATTTAAGCTCGGAGAGCGAAGAGGGCAAAATAAAAAAAAGGAAGAAGAAAATATCCCTTCCTGAAAGTGTGTCGTTCCCCGGAAAAGGATCTCGAACAAAGAAACAGATAAGTAAAATATGACCTCATTAAGCTGATGGCTCATTTGGCCAGACCACTTCTTATCAAATCACGATCCGTCAGGGCCTTTAACTTCGGGACCCGGGAATCGATCGCCGCAGCAATTTTAAAGCGGTCTCTCTGTTTGGAACTAATCGAAATTAAGTTAGTTTGGGAGAGCTGCGATAATAATGAGAAGGGGTGGTTCCTTTTGTGGAATTTCGGCGAAAAGAAAACGAAAATAAGAACGTGTGGTCGAACAAGCCAATAAAATGATTTTCATTAAGGAAATATTTTCTTTAACTGGTCAGACTTCTCCACCATTCTTAGTGCTATGTGAGTGAGATAAAATGATGCTATTAACTTTAACTACCTCGTTAACTAAAATAATCGTTTTTGGTATGTAATGATTCGATTAAGTCATACATCAATATGTGGTTCAAGCTTTCCCCTATTAACATTCATTAAAGCTTCGATTTTTCGAAGTGGTTTTACTCAGTTATTTTCATGTAGATTTTGTAGTATTTTCGGAAAGAGTGTTGTATTAAAAATAAGGAAATGTAAGGCATAAATTAATTTTCTTTTTTCTTATTGGAATTTTTCCTAGGAATTACTCAAATTACATCGTACCAATTAAAGTCGGGGAATTAAAAAAAATGACCGGAACTATGCGGCTGTCACACGTGGATAGAAGATTTATGTAAATCAATCATTTTAACTAATGAAGTATTTTACTTGCTCTTATCCTTGGATAAAAACTACAAGCATGTGAACAAATAAATAAATAACAGAATTAAATCATGAAATAATTTAAAGATGCAGGTCTTAAAAATGTCGTTAGTTTACCTGTCAGATTTGGAACTTATATACGGTTTCATTCTGTTTCTATTTTTCTATTTTATATCGATTACTTAATACTAAAATGTTGCTATTAACATATTTTAAATTAAAGGTTGAGCTTAACTATGGCAATAACATTCCAATTATTTGTTTTATATTAACATGATATTACCATATCACGATTTTTATTTCAATATACCTAATCCTATTTGAATTCAAATACTGGTAGATCTATCTTTAGAGAACTAGATGATAGTAATGATAGCACATACCAATAATGCTGCAACACAGAGTAATCTAACTGTTCCTGAGGGTTTAGTAAATGATTATATACTAGAACCATTTTCATTAAAACCTCCAGACCGTGTACCGCGGAGAGCTCAGAATTCAACCAATGAAGAGCGGTCTTCCACTAAGAGTTATCGATGTCGACCATGTTTGAGCTCATTGGTGAAAACAATTGCTCGTAAAGCTATCTTATATCTTCAGGGAAATAATTAGTTTTGAAAACGTATTCCTATCTTAACTCGCTAATTTTGACTGAAACTGATCATCAACATTAAAAAGAAAAAATGTTTATTATATAAATCGGTTATTAAACATCAATTAAATATTATATATATATATATATATATATATATATATATATATATATATACATACACTAGCTATTACCCGCGACTCTGTTCGAGTGGAAATTTTAATATTTATATACGAAAAACTACCAAATAATATCCAAAAAATTGAGCCTAACCTAAAATCGATACATTAAAAAGTATAAGCATGTATGAAAATTATATAACATAAATGCAACTGAATAACAAAAACACGCAACTAACGTAAAACAATTCATTTACAATTTGTACCCGAAATAAAACAAAACAGGATATCAAGTCCATTTTATTGATGGATCGAGATGGAGATAGCTACAATAGTATTATGCTCATCATTTTTAAATGAAAACACAGTGATTAGTAATTAGTTACGCCAGTTGGCGTAACGCACACGTCTGACTTTCCAGCGCCAATGCAGATTAGAAATTTTTTACTTCCTTTATTCTGCCTTCTTCTAATTTAAAAGTGCTTCAGAATGAATCCGAAAGATCGAACTATGAACAATGTTTGATTTTACATACATCAAACACAAAGAAAATAAACAGAAATAATCAGTCGAAATTCTTCTAAGCCTATCCTCAATTCTGTTAGGGGAAAAAACAGGAGCGTTACTTATCTTTTGCGCTGTTCGGCCTCAGCTTTTTGGCGTGAAAGTTAGTTTTTAATTCATTAAAAATGACCCACTCAACGAACCGGGGGAAAAAGTAGCCTATGTTCTATTCTAGAGCATAATCAATCTTTGTTTCAAATTTCATCCCATTCGTTGAGCCGTTCTGGCGTGATTGAGTAACAAATATCCATTCAAACATCCAAACTTTCACATACATATATTAGTATAGAATAGATGATCGCAATTTTTGAAGCAGAAACGTGGCCGAAGTCAGAGAAAACATTCTGAACTCCGTTGTATTGCATCGCTGCTTTATGAACAAGAGGGGCGAACAAGGCCGTTCACAGTGCGATACAAAAGCAAGGAAGCGGAAACAAGAGGGGAAATAATTGTCCCACTTCTTATATCCAAAGAGATTCTGATAGGGATTTCTTACACGTGCTGACTGCAGCAAGGGAATCAGAGATATTTTAAAAGAATTTACTCAAGTAAAAGTTTTTTTATCCCTTCACTCGGACCGTGGGAATCGCTGACGAAAGCATTTCTACAGAGCTTTCTGTTGCATGAATCAGATACAAAAAGTGGAATGGGATCAGGAAATAAGGGAATATTTTAGAATGAAGCTAATATGAGCAGAAATGTGTAAAAATTAGGGTATTAGTTAAGTTTAAATTAGATATTAAAATATCATTACACACGCGCACATCTATAACAATAAAACTCCATCTGTGTGTACGTGTTGATATCCTACAAAATCAGACCATTTGATTTACAACTACTAAACTTGGCAGTTGTATACCTTGGAGGTGGAAAATGTGTACTTAGGAACAATTTTTTCGAATTTTTAATTACAATATTAATTAATTGAAAATTAAAAGAAATTGTGAAGAAGAATTGTTTTCCACTATAACTTCCTTAAATATTACAGCATAAAAAGGATTTTTACATTATATTCAAGATCAAAAAATTATCGTTTTAATGGTACTAATATTTTAATCAACAGATTAAATTTCTAATTTTAATGACATTTTAGAATATAATTTAATCATATTTTTTCAACAATTTGTATCTCACACGCACATACACAAAAAAATTAAATTGTACGTGTACTTGCCATGGAGAAAAATGAACTTTTATCACCATGTCGCCATCATAGAGAAAAACTCAAATTAAAAAATAAATTAACTATTATTGCAAATTAAACATATAAAAATGTAATTTTTAGCACGTGTCTACATGAAATGAAATAAATATGAAACACATTTTTTTTGGAAAGTAAATACTAAGAAATGGTTTCTAAGATCTTTCGCAATACCTATATTCAAGTAAACTATTTTATTTCAGGCAAATATGGTTTTGGTTTATACATTTACTTTAATAAGCCCAACAATTAGTTTATACACCTTTAATAATAGATATGTGTCTACTAACAAATGATCTTAGTGAAATAAATCCTAATGTTATTAACAAATGGTCTCAGTGAAATAAATACTAATATTATCAACAAATGGTCTTAATGAAATAAATCCTAATATTATTAACACATGCTCTTAGTGAAATAAGTCCTAATATTATCAACAAATGGTCTTAGTGAAATAAATTCTAATATTATACGTAAATTGAGAAATTAAATGTTGTTGAATTTATACAATTTTATATATTTAACAAAATTATACATGATTGAATTATATACATTTAACAAAATACTCTTGAGACACTAATACCTCAAACAAAATAAAAACACTGCAACGAACTAAATCAACCATAAAAATGTTTACCAATTTATGAAAATATCAATATCATTATTCGATAAAAACAGCCGATTTCAGATTACTTCATCGACCTTCTCAAAGAAGCCAATAATCTTTCAGTGTTTCTCAATAGTGACTGTCCTAGATAATGGACATGTTGATTGTCATAATATTCAAAACTTGGTAGATTGGTCAGATTTGATCACGAAGAGCTATTTATTTATTTATTTAGAAGTTGGAGTGTAAGATTATTTTTCAGAAAATAAATTTATAAGATTAAAGGATTGTCTAAAATTTGATTTATTAAAGCATATTTATAAACCGAACAAATAAAATATTATTATTGGCAGCATTCATGTGCTTTTATGAATAAAGCTAGAAACTGAATTTTATGAAGAATCCATGAGTGTTTTGGAAAAATTCTTTGATATATTAAAAATTATATTATGAACACTATTTTGTAGTGCACGCAAGACATCTATGACAAAAGACTCTGCTTTCAGTTGTCATATTTTTTAAAAGGCAACCTGGGATTAAGTATAAGTCTTTAAATTAATTGCAGTTAAATTTCTACTCTAATTTAAAATTGAATTTTTCAGGCTCTGATAGAAAATTAGAGAGAGATGCATAGATGTGCAATGATGAAATAGCATGGATGTACAATGATAGAATGTTAGAGATACATATACAAGAATGGTTTAAATCCTACATAATAGAATCCAATCCATTATTAAATGGATTTACCATCCATCTGATAGTATATGCATCAAATTTGGTAAGATTTACTAGCAAAATTTGAGGCTTAAAATTATTTTGCTATAAAACCTATGATGAGACCAAGTTATGGAAAATATTAATTAAACGTTTTAGCCGGCACATTATGACTCTCTAACAT
>JAPMOQ010051890.1:6676-27555 GCA_026543055.1 Argiope trifasciata
GTACTTCTGTACTCGACAAGTGTACTCAACAAGTAGTGTACTTCTGTACTCGACAAGTGTACTCAACAAGTAGTGTACTTCTGTACTCGACAAGGGTACTCAACAAGTAGTGTACTTCTGTACTCAACAAGTAGCCTATCTGAGGTTGCGAACTCAAGTACGCTGTCAAGAACTAGGTCTCGTCAGGGCCACAGGAATTCTGGGAGCAAGGAATCCTTCTGCTGGTTAATCAATGAGATATTTGTGCTCAGGCCTATAGTGTGTAATTTGAATAGTCTTCCTTTATAGCACCAATGTCGTTTGATATTTTTTCATTTGAACACTATTTGTATATGAACACCCTTTGTATATATTCCCCTTCCCCCTGTATACTAATGAACATAATGTTCATAAAGTGTGAAAGCTAAATAGGTAAAATTTAGTACATATGATAGCTCCAAAGTATAGTGACTTAAATAAATGAAATTTGGCGCTTTATCTGATAACTAAAATGTAACTTATGTGCCAAATATCATTTTGAAGAGATTTAATTCAAAAATGATTTTTTAGTACAATATTTCTATGATTCATTGGTGTCACGGTATAAAAAGAAATCTTTTATGTTCTTGATTTTACACTCAATAAAAACTTTTCAAAAATTCCGAAACAGTATGAGACATGCTTTAAAACAATTTCCATGCAACGTCTAGACAGGGATCTAGAAATAAATTCTAAAACTTCAGAAGGTTTTGCTTATTTGCTTTCATGTTCTAGCATGTTTACAAATGGGATTAGTAACAATGTAAAGTATTATGTTTTCATAAAAATAGTCAACTATATATTCTAAAAAAAGTGATAGACAAGTAAAAAAAAAAGAAAAATGAAAATAAAACATAAACTTAATAAATGTTTGATAGAAGCTTAAAAATGAGAAAAATAAATTTTATGATCCCTTAGAAACAAAGTGTAATTTGTTTTCACAGCAAAGCAAAATAATACAAATGTAATAATATGTATATCAATGCAAATAATATATTTATATATTGCACATTAGAACCCTTGTCTAGGCGATAAAAAATTATATGTTCAGTTATATAAGTTAACTAGTTTTATAATAAAATTGAATCAAATAATATTCAGGTTAGAAAAAAAATTGTTTAACTATTCATTTTATCATTTTATCTCATATAATATAAAGTAATATTCAATTAGAATATTTTCAAATATATAACTCAAAATAATATTCCAGTTAGAATGTATTCAAATATATAACTCAAATAATATTCCAGTTAGAATATATTCAAATATATAACTCAAATAATATTCCAGTTAGAATATATTCAAATAAATAACTCAAATAATATTCCAGTTAGAATATATTCAAATAAATAACTCAAATAATATTCCAGTTAGAATATATTCAAATATATAACTCAAATAATATTCAAGTTAGAATGTATTCAAATATATAACTCAAATAATATTCCAGTTAGAATATATTCAAATATATAACTCAAATGATATTCAAGTTAGAATATATTCAAATATATAACTCAAATAATATTCAAGTTAGAAAAAAAATACTCGTTTTATCATTTTATCGCATGTAATGAAAGAATACGATTATGATGAATAATAGTCAATAGTCTCTTAAAAATGACGTTACAAAAGTTTTATATTTTTATTTAAGTAGTTCTACATTCGATAATTGTATATTCAATTTTCAGTAAGACGGTTTCAATTTTCAATAAGACAATTCCGCAAATATTTGATTGATAATTGGATTTTGAATCTTTGTCTTAGGACAGTAAGAGTGGTTTATCCTAAATTTTCTAGCAAAGTCTCAAATAAATATTCTCCTGTATTATAAATGCATGACATTGGCGATCAATAGTTAAAAACAGTTTATTAGCATGCGATCTTTGGAAAAATGTTGGCGATTAATTACTGGAATGTGGTTAATCCACATTAATCAGAGCAAAGTGCAGGTAAATTGAATTCATTCTCAACCATTATCTGAGAACAGATTTAGAATTATAATCACAAAATCAAACACAAATTTCGAATACTTAAGTCATTGAGTTTTTGCTCCATCCTTTTTAAATGCATGCGGTGTACAAACAGACAGACGGCAATCCCTTTACGTATTTGGTTTTAAATTTTAACCATGCATGTTAAATCAATGCACCAAGATACAGGGTGATCAGCGAATAAGCCCTGATTTCATAATTAAATATCTCTACAAAAAGGATCGATAGAATTATTCGGTAAACTGTACGTTTATTAGCAATACTGTAAAAATAGTGTACAGAAGTTAGAAAATTAAGTTACAAAAATCATTAACAGATGACGCTCTGCACTGAAAACTCTTTATCTGAAAGGAATCTAAAAAAAGAAAACAATAAAGTGATGCTGTCTTTGCAATCAAAATACAATTTTTTCAAAATGTTCATCTTTCGAAACAATGAGGTGGTAAAATCGAACAATGAAATTTGACAACAGATCTTGCAGAGTCTCAACGGAAATGGAATCACATGCAACACCAATCAACGATTCAAGCTCAACTAGAGTGGCGGGATTGCTTCTATAGACAGTGTCTTTCTTTGTTCCACACAGAGAGAAGTCACAAGGAGTCAGATCGGGGATCGGGAGTTATTTTTCACGTCACACTGAATGTGGGTATTGTGATTAAAGCGCTATCTGTAAACGATTGAAAATGTTAACTATATATATATATATATATATATATACTGTGTGAAATAATAGTAAGAATTGACAATATGACGTGGTTGGTCTTTTTAAAACGCTGCACTTGTAACTCTATAATAAAAATGGGAAACTTCCCTATCCTTCGTTTAAAATTTTGGACTTTGGACAATGCTACGAAAATTGAGAGTGCTTGAATTTTTATTTTTAGATATCCACACATCAGTTCTTTGTGCGAAGTACTAGGAAATCGTCTTTTCTTCCAGCGATTAAAACTAAAATTTAAATGTAATTGAAATATTATACGTAAGATTCCACATCAAATTACTTTATCTAGCAAATTTATGTTTGAAATTGCTTTTATATGCTTTCGAAAGTACAGATCGACAAACAATCAATTCTTTGACACATTTAGTTTAAATTTTGAAAAATGGTTACTCTTAATATGTCAAAATTGCGTTCGAATTTCATTTTTTTAATTCTTGCATTTACGATTTACAGAGATTATATACCTTCGGCTAAGCGAAAAGATAATCCTTTGACAGATCACACATCAATTTTGGTATGATTAACATTTAAATTAAAATCAGTGTTCCAAATTTTATCTATCTAGTTTTTAAGTTTAGTATTTATTATGTTCTCTTGAAGTAGAACAGACAAATTTACTGTAAATACAGTTTTTTTAAATATTAATAGGTATCTACATCGTCACTCAAAATCCACATATCAAATAGTTGAAACTATTTTCTAATTATTGTGTTAATAGACAAAACTAAGAAAAAAAAATTTTTTTTTGGTCTCGGGGAGGGATTTTTAATTTGGAGATTTTTCAACATCTCGTACAACTATTTTTTTTGTTGTTCTTTGTCACGAGAATGTCAAAAATTACAAAATATAAATCCCTAATACACATTGCAAAGCCTTTATTCGGTTTTCCTTCTCATGTATCCCAATGTGAATACAGTTTTTAAAAAATAACTTATTTCAATTTGAAAAATTTCTTTTAACAATCCGACATTGCCATAATTAGATTTTGCAACTCGAAATTCATACAAAAACTTTCTAATTTCCGTAAATGCTAACAGACTTCAAGAGCAATTATGAAAAATTATGTTTTGCGATAACAGAAAGACTTGATAAGATAAAAGTATTTAACACAAATAACAAATAAAATAAGACGAAATTCAAATAAATTTAATAATAAAATAATAAATAAAAAGACATCTACGATCACAAATTTCAAGTTATTATGAGCAACAAGTGAACATTATTATTTTTAAGTCATGATTTGTCTTAATTAATTTAAGTCATTAACCAGTTTAAACCGGTTGGAAACAATCACCAGACTTCTTTATCAGCCTCATTCCCAATAATATATAATAATTTTTTTAACTTTCATTTTCAATTTTTTCTAGCTAGGAAACAAAATTTTACAGCTCAGCCGATTTTGAGGGAAAAAGAAAAAAAAAAAAAAAAGAAAGAAAGAAAAAAAACATAGGTTTGCCAAAATATTGACACATACATAATCTGATAGTCTCGGAACTATTTCAAATTAATTTAAACTGGTTTTTGGCTTCAATTCGTAAGAATTCAGAGATTGTTTGATTTGAAAATCAAGTTTTAACTTTAGTTAGCGATAAATCGCCAAAAGGGGCAATCTTCTGCATTATTTTCTATTAACCTTAAAAGTGAAATTGGATACCTCAACAGCTCTAAATCGCCAATTTGTTATCATATTCCTATCAAATATCGCATTTTCTGTGTATTTCATTTCACACAATCACACGCTGAAAAATTGCTTTTTCTAGATTTAATGCGTTTTTCTAAATTTAATTTTCAATAGTAATTAACTTATTTTTTTATCAAAACTTTTGTAAATGTGATGGCAACAGGTTTATTAAAGCAAATTTTTTGCTATGTTCGCGCAGATTAATTTTTTTCTTTTTTTGCGAATTAAATTGTTGAAAAATATGATTAAATTATATTTTTAAATTAACATTACATATAGGAATTTGATTTATAAATAAAAACATTGGTATCATTTAAGTGATTATTTTTCGATCAATATGATGTAAAAATCAACTTTTTCCTGTAATATATTCACCAATAAGTAAATCGGCAATCCTTTGCCTACGCATTTGAAGTTTCAAAATTTTGTTGAACATTTTGACGAATTTTTGACGAAATTTTTTGACGAAAAACGAATATTTCAAGCCAAAACAACATCATGTTTCACATGATATAAAACAACCAAAATAAATAAAATCCATCTAATATTAAGAACGATAATAAAGACGAGTATGAAGATAAATTTAATAAAAAAAATTTCTATGATCGTCTTTATTATCTCTTTTAAGAATAAGTAGAACTTGTTTGCCGATTTTTTCTACTTTTATGTCCGAGAATTACATATCTTTACAAATAATTTCGAATTGAAAAATCAGTTGTTTCTTAATTTCCTAACAGAATAGCCATGATCATTTAAATCAAAATTTAATGAAATTTATTATTTAAATATTAATTTCATTAAACCATTTTTGCGTACAAAAATATTAAAAAATGGTATTTTCATCAAGAATGCAGAAATATACAAAATTTCAATTCTTCATCACATCAAGAGGCGAGTGAGAAAAGATTCAAAGAAATGACAAATGAATAATTAATTGTTTAATCATTCAATTAGAAGGTTTTTTGTGTTATATTTTTGCAATTTATAATAATTTTTAGGAACAAAATGTCTGTAATTTCTTAGTCCTTAGTTATTTCTTCATTAGCGAAAACAACCATTTAAATATCGCACTAAAAGAACGTAAAGGTTGCGTAAAAAAAGGAACGTAATTTTAGTAGAGATGTATCCAATTAATTTTATAGCATGTATGAAATATAGACGTAAATCAAATGGTACTGAATCGGGATCCATGGGTCCCGATTCAGTACCAAGAGATTTGATGATTAGAAGTAGACAAACGACTGGAACGGGAAAAGAGATTTGACGATTGGAAGTAGATAAACGACTGGAACGAAAAAAGTGATTGGATGGCTGGAAGTATATAAACGACTGGAACGAGAAAAGAGATTGGATGGCTGGAAGCAGACAGATGACTGGAAGGGGAAAAGAGATTTGATGGCTGGAAGTAAACAAACGACTGGAACGAGAAAAGAGATTTGATTGCTAGAAGTATACAAACGACTGGAAGGGGAAAAGAGATTTGATGGCGGGAAGTAGACAAAAGCTTGGAACTGGAAAAATGATAAAAAAAGGTTGTGGGGTTGGAAGCAGATAAGCGACTGGAAAGACAAATAAGATTTAGAGGCAGGGAATGGACAAAGGATTGTCATATCAAAAATATTCAATTCTTTACAGATGGCTTTCAACTGAAATGGGAAAGTAGAGTGAGAGAATATATACAACTGGAACAGTAAGAAGATTTAATGTTTGAGTACGAAAAAAGACACTGCAAACGGTGAAATCTGTAATAGTTAAATCCTTCATAAAAATTTCAAATATACCTTTTTCTTTATACTTTGCTTAGTTCTTTAAGAAACGTCTGAATGTTGCTTTATTGTGTATATTTTATCCGTTAATTTCTAATGTCCTTATTTATGGCATCTTTTCAAATATAAAAAAGTAATTTTTCATAAAACAATTATTTCAAAAAAATTTAGTTCATTTAAAAAGATTATATTAGAAAGAAAATGAAAAATATATATTTCTTTCAAAATTTCAAAATATAAATAAATATATGTAACACTTAAATCTGTGTTCGATGAGATAGTTATAGAAATTTCAAAACTCCTTTAACAAATCGAAGTTGTTTTGAAAGTTCAATGTTAATGGCCCTAAATTCAATGATTTGTTTTCGGAAAAGAAATCAATATTTCAGACAGATACTAATTTAACGACTTTGTTGATTTAAATTGTTTATTTTCTGACTTTGAGTTCAACATTTAACCCACATTTGATGGAATTTCAATTAAGCTCCTTAGGGTAAGGTCGGTGTTTTCGGAGAGAGAACAGATGACTTCTTGAGAAGTTGATGTACTTTCTAGAAATTAAATTCTTCGGAGATCGGAAATTAGAATCAAAAGATACACAGAAAAAGGCTATCGATTTAATTTCAAATAGCTTCCTCACATTATTTTAAAAGGAAGAAGTGGTTTTTAAGTAACGCATGCAAATAATTTCACGAAAAAATGTCAGAAATTTAGTAAAATGTAGAATTAAACTTCTGGCAGCGTATTTTTTTGAAATTCACTATTTAAAAGTAAAGCGTGCAAATAAGTCCAAATATTTTTCAAACTAAGTGCACTGATAATGTATGTTACACGATAATATTACGATATAATAAAAATCTTTAATCATAAAAATAAGCACTCTAAATTGCAAAAAAATGAATAGAAAATGGACAGGGAATATCGTAATTAGCAGCTAGAGGCAACAGCTTTTCATTTCATATTCAAAATTATTGTATATAGGAATTAAAATATTAAAATATTTTTTATTAATAGGATATGAAATGAAAAATATACTATTTGACTATGAACTATTTAATTTATATAATGTCCTATTTAATTTATTAATTTCCCAATTCATTAACTTTTACCAGTATTTAATTGACTATTAATTAATCTAATATACTTTCAATATCTGCCATTTAATTTATTAAATTACAATGAATATGTATTATTTAATTTATTAATAAAATATGTATATCTAATGTTCTACTAATATATGCTATTATATTTATTAATTTACTGATTTATCAATAAAATATGTACTCTTTATTATCATGAAATCTTCGATTTTTGTTTACAAAGATTAAAGAAATGCTCTTCAGTAGTTTGTAATTCTATGAAGGCCAAACATACAAATAGGTTTTTATATGTAAAAAATTAGTGAAGCATTAAAACCTTTCTCTAATATTTCAAGATGTTTGAACAATTATAGGTAGTAAATTCTTTTTGCTGATTATGCTTACAAATTTCTTTAAAAGCGTGCATAAATATTCTTTTACAAACATTACAATAAATAATATACCTATATAGAACACATATTGTAGTGAAAACATTGCAATATATTACAAACATATATAAAATACATACATATTGTAGTACATTAATACAAGGATATCGGTGAAATCCTTTTAAGCTCCACAAATACAAAACGGTATCTAGTACACCTGAAGACGCTTTTCATGGCTAAATTAGGAACTTTTTGAAATGAAATTCTTAAACTTTACTTTGTTGTGTATTGTCTGCTGATAAATAAATTGACAACGTTCCATAGTTTTACTACAGAATAGCAACAAAAATTGAATATTTTTCTTTCTTTACCGATACTCATTATCTTTATGACTGCCACAAATGACTACTTAACCTCCCTTATCCTCCTGTCAAAAACTGCCATTAGAGTCCATTTGCAGGAGTCATTTTATCGATGTCATTGAAACGATGATATTTTATTTCATATGAAACTCCCGGTCCATCTCCATATTCTATATTTTAGAGACGCAAAATTAGATTTTGCAGGGGTTGAACCTAACAGACATTTCGCCAAATTTATGTATCAGTTAAACTTGTCATTTTGTAAACACATAAGGATGCATGCTTGTTGTGAAATTTTAATTCTGCATGTAATTATCCTTTCTGTTTTCATTTGTGGATGAAGCTGGACGCCAAAAGCTATATAAAAACTCATGAATTTTTAACAAGTTAGTACATGGACTTCCTCTTCTTGCATACAGCAAACCACCCCGCCAATACTGAACGTAGCAGTACCGTCAGGATTTGTTGTAGTCGACTGCTGAATAAGTATTGTCCAACCTTACATTGACCGAACAGTCAAACTAACATTGCTTTCGGGGTAGTAAACAGCTGTCTTTCTCCACATCTGCACTCTGTCAAGCAGTTGGAATAAACTATCAATCTTTAACTTCATATTCTTCAGGGTTTTGAGATTACCTGGTACCATTAGTATTGTACTTAAATCAGTAAGTGCATGGACTATCTGCGTTCGTCTATTTCTGTCTGTTGAATCCTTTTGAAACAACCAAAGATATTTAACTAGAAATATCAGAAAACATTTTTAAAAATAATTTTTGATATGAATTTACTTTAAAAAATATACAAGACAAAAATTTCTTCAAATGTAGTTACAATTTAAGAAATTGAATTTTGTTTTCATTCTTTTCAATCATCTTCCTCATAACTTAACCACATCTTACCACCACAACCATACCTTAACCCATCCACATACTTTACATTCTTAAGAAGTAATGAGAGCTAGGCATCTGGGGGGAAGGGACCGAAGCATCCGGGCTCCGTGCTTAAGACCCGTTGTGAGGTCCATTACTGACCCCCCTCCCAACCATGAGTATGAATTTAAACAATGTTCTGGATAATAATAATGTTACACATACTAAAAGTCTACAAGCTTGTTTCTATGTGACTGACTGCGCCTTTATTCAGCAAAGATCGGAGTGATATCGATCAAAATGCGGGAAAAGGGCATTTATGAATAAGAAAATCCCCATCAGACATGTTATGACAGAGCGGCGTGATCGACGCCCAGAAATCGGAGCTGAGGTTGGGTTCAAATAGACTTGTAAATCTTCAGCTATCTACTTTTGTCTAAATCAAATGTAATATTTTTTACAATCTTGTATATTGCCATTTACTAAATATAATAAATGCTGGACCCTCTTTTAGCAAATTAAAATTAAATAAAGGATAATTTTCGATCAAGCTTATCTAATACTATAATACGAGAAATGGTTGCCAAGTCGAAAATCGCCCCAGAATTAATAAACTCCGGTAAACTTGGGGGTCTTGGGTTTTTGGCCACGAGAAATCGATTGGCGCCGGTTTTGAAGCACTACGGTCGAGCAGTTCGGAGTTACAGATAGGATATTTTCAAACTTTATTAGTTCGCTATAATGGCTACTTAAATTTTCAAGCGGTAACGTGCTGCCATCTATAGCCAATATGGCGAACGAATAAAGTTTTATGTTTATGCTGTTATAGGTTTATAATATGTTTCTTATGTATGTATATATGTTTGGTTTTTCTAAATAAATTTGTCAAAAATATTGAACTTCAACACACTTCAATCTTTACCTTTACTTTACCTTTGTATAGAATAGTTCCCTTTCCAAACTCTAACTTTGTTTAGAATAGTTTACAATGGTGCACTTTAACCGGTTATCTTTTCACCAATGGTTTCACAAATTTTCTTATGGCATGTATTGTTTTGATAAATCACAATTGAAAATTTAAATCTTCGAGTTAGCTTCGATACCTGTTTTCTCCGAGAGGAGCTCGGTCACCCGCTGGTGGGTATAATGCTTAAACGCTCTTGCTGTACTAAAAAATCGAAAAAGAAGTTAGAAAATTTTTAATTTTCCTGGAGTAACTAAGAACATAAATAAAATCATAAATAAATAAATATGCAATTTTTTGATAAAATTTTAGGGCCCCAAATGGGGTTTTTGCGCTCGGGCCCCATCATAGAGAAGGTCGGCTCTAGAAGTAGTAACTATTGTTACTAACTACTATTCTTATTTACAAAACAAATCTTATTCATCAAGATTTCTTAAATTTGGTAGTTTTATTCATTAGACGTCTGTTAAGCCATAGGAATAGATTCTATGTAGATTTATCTCCAAATCTTTTTAAAAATCTACAAATTGTGCCTCAGATTGTATATAAAATTTCCTCAATCTAGCGCAAAGGTTTTTTTATATTATTGTATTCATACATATAGACATAGATCCCAGAATGCAACTGACGAACTCAGGGATGTTTGAAATGCGAGAACCTCAAGTTCGAATTTCTCCACCAACTTAGGGAGATTTCCAATGTGGAGAAGCTTGGGTTGGAATTTCTTGATTGTCGAACACAGGGAGATCTCAAATGAGGAGATTAGTCAGAACCTCAAATTCGAATTTCTCCACCCACTTAGGGCGATTTCAAATGTGGAGAAGCTCGGGTTAGAATTTCTCGACTGTCGAACACAAGGAGATCTCAAATGAGGAGATTAGTTAGAACCTCGAGTTCGAATTCCTTGGAGTTTACAAAACTTAACAACGAAAAGAGTAAATAAACTGATATTAGTATTTCCCTCTATTATATGTTTTTTACTTTCAATTTTTAAAAAGGATTTATCCATTCACTTCTGATTCTAATTTTCACAGTACAAATTTTGTAGAGCTCCATTTTTTAAAGGCAGTATAGGCCAGCCTAAGTAAGTGGCCTCTTTTCCTATCTCTATATATAAACCGCTTATTTGGACTCAAAATCAGGCTGAATTTGTTAATCGCAATTTGGCAACACTTCGACTTTTCTCGGCAAATTCAACACATGGTTTGATAAGATTTCAAGCTAACGCTTTTAAAAATTAACGGGCAATTTTGACAATGATTATAAATCGTGCCGTATCGATTTTGAAACGAAATCATAGAAAAAGAGAAGACAGGACGAATTAAAATTCTCATGAATTATGCTTGAGAAGATCCAGTCACTCCAGAGTTTTAGATTTTGAATGTTCTTTTTACCATACACATTTTTTATTTCTTTCATTTTTTAATCATATTTTGGAATGGACTGAATTTTAATATAGCTGCTTTCAAAGATTTTTTTTTTGTAAATATCAGTTTTTTAACACTGTTTCGGTGGCATAGTTTTCAAATTTGAAAAATTGTGAGTAAAACACAATTTTTTAAAATTCGTTTTTGTTGTGGATGCATGTGGTTCCTAAATGAGAAGTTATTTATTTTTATAAAGAACTTTTCTAAGGTTCAATTTTTGAGTGTGCTTTTTCCTTCACATTTTTTGTATGTCTTTCATTATTTTATCACATTTTGGAATAAACTATTTGAATATGCCTTTTACTAGACTAAAGTGGTTTAGTAGACCCTAATACTCAGTAAATATTTAGCAGGAAAAAAAATAACATTTTTTAAATAGTTTCCTCTGCTTCTGAGGAATTTGGCTTCAACCATGTGGAAAAATAAATGTAAAAAAATCACAACCTCACTGCATTTATGAAGAAAATGCTATTTATTAATGCTATTTAAAATATTTCAAGTGTATCAAAATGTAATAAAACCTTTTAAAAAATAAAATATTTTGTCAAAATATTTAACGGTTCAAAACAGGTTTGAATCTGCCACCAAAATGCAAATTAAATAAAACAGAATTTTTTTTCTAAACGAACAACTACGCATTATTTTATAATATCCAACAAACATCTAATAGAAACCTCATTTCCCTGCAGTTGGGTTTATGAAATTTATGTTGGAATATTTTGAATCACAGAAGAACTATGTATATTTATAGAAATTTTACCACATATCTTGTAAAATTTTAAAATTTTTATTAGAATCAAAAATATATTTCCCACCATACAATAACCATTTAAATCAGTAGAATTAATAGGATGAAAATAAAAATTATTATTACCGAAGTATAGCAAACAAAGATTATCTCATTAACAAAAATAACTGTGAATAGACTAAAAATATTTGGTACCATAAGATAGCATCTATTTTACTTTCTTTTATTATTATTATTATAAACAAACAATAGTAATAATAATTTATTTGGCATAGTTATAAACTAACAACGAAGTCTAAAAGTAACATAGCTAACTAACAGATAATATTTTTAAATACCTTATTGTGGAATAAACCATCAAAATCTTTAATTTAAAATATTATAATCCTTTAAATAATATCAGACTAAAAAATTTAGTTCAGACAAGAAGTTAGAGAGAGTTCTGAAAATTTGGTTTTATCCTTCCCAAACTGCTATTATCTGCAAACAATAAACGCTTACAAATAAAACTGACCTTCAATTTTGAGTGTGTCTCGTTTTTGTTTACTGTCTGGAAAGTTTTCCAACTAAATATAGTAAACTTTTGATTCAATAAAATTTTAAATTGAATGTCCTTCCAATCATTGGAGAAGATTTGTTTTCGATTCTCATGTTTAACAAACAAAACGAAAAAAGGCAGAAAATTAAATAGGCGATTTCTAGAAGTTCAGATTCAATTTTAAACATTAGATTAAAAAAAAACTTCCAAAAAAAAATTCATCGAAACAAATTTCTCTGCTTTCGTAGAATAAAACGTGATCTGTTTTCAAATATCTGACTGTTCTAAAATTGTTTGATAGAGATTTATTTATTCCAATGTTTATTTTTATTATTATCACGAGAGAACAAGTTGTTATGGTGGAGGATTTTGAAACTCGAAATCGCGAAGGGAATAAACAAAGCATACATGGCAACATATCAACATATATTCTTTTGCTAGTATTACTTTATTATAATGTATATTTCTATGAAAGTAGATGCGTTTTTAAAAGCTTGACGTAGAAATATGACACCATAGCTGTTATTTTCATGAATTGTAACTTTTTTAGAAGGAAATGAAATAATTTAATTTTTACGATATGTTAAAACAAACTTCACTAGCGATTAATAACAGTTTTGCTGAAATTAAGATATAGCAATTGATGTTTACAAAAATATTTTTTTCATAAAAATTCTATATAAATTTAGTATGTTTAAAAATGCAATGATAAAGTTTATTATTTGGAAATCCCATTGCGTAGCAAACCTTCGTTATTCAACTTACAAACAAGCATTTCCCTTTGTGGTAGTATAATGTTGTTTTGGTAATGGGGTTTGAAGCTCAGAATTGCATCAGCAGTGAATGAAACATAAATGGCAATTTTCATTTGCAATTTTTTGGAGTACTCATCAGCATCGTTTATTAAAAAGTTGACGCATGCGCCTCGCTTCATAAATTTCAAACCGGTTTAAACTGGACTCTAGCTTTTCAAGCTTTTCTTGTCTGTCATAAAAGTTTTGGAGTTATTGTAAGTCTCGAACGGAAAAAAAAATGTATTTTTTAATGTCTGACGCATGCCGCATTAATATAATCACTCGACCAAAAATTCAAAAAAATAATGTCCTGAAATGCTATATTTTCGTGAAAAGAGTTTTTCATGTTCTGACGAAAGTATACTTATTTATTAAATGTCATTAGAATTTTAATTGTGGCTTATGGCTTATTTGAGTTCTGGAAAATTCTTCAAAAGCAATCAAAAGTATTTTTTAAATTACCAAATTCTGAATTCTACAATTTTTCTGCCTTCTTATGTTGTGAGTGGAATTTCATTAATAAATCTACTTTAATGCCAATTTGTGAACATTGATTTCGTGATTTTTAATGCCAAAATTACCATAGAGTTTTAAATAAGTATTTCAGATATTTTCTTTTTACTTTTTTCATAATCGAAAACATTTTACATTTTATTTTTTCCATACAATGATTTCAAATAATATTGACAGCAGATTCAGCTGTCATTCGATTTTTAATGCTTCTTTATTCTTAAAAAAATAAAATGCATGTTTTTCGAAAAAAAACCCCTATTTTAGAAGAAATACGATGCCAGAAACACACATAAAATTATTCTGTGCATTATATTTATCTTATGTAAAATTCTATTATTATATAAATAATAAATCTAACAATATTGTTACGGATTTCTTCTATATTAATCCGTCGGGTTCTTTTTTTACCTCGTGGTATATTATATAGTGGTTGCGTATGGTGTTAGATGATGATGACACACAGAATGATCAGTCCTTTAGTTGACGAACACAACACAGACGTTTATTAACAGGACGAGGACAGGACAGCACACAGACGACAAATATTCACAACACAAATATGTACAGGAGATAGCTATTTACAGCCGAGACGAACACACAGGACAACACACTGCAGATAGTAGTCCACAGGCAGAAATTCTGTAGTGACAATGTCCACAGAGCGGCCAGACAGGATTCAGCCGGAGAGGGAATCTTTAAGGGATTCGCTT
Source organism: Argiope trifasciata (assembly GCA_026543055.1). NCBI lineage: Eukaryota > Metazoa > Arthropoda > Arachnida > Araneae > Araneidae > Argiope > Argiope trifasciata. The sequence goes on from JAPMOQ010051890.1 coordinate 21,250, forward strand.
TACACCTCCTGGGTCTCTCCAGAACAGGCTGAACTATTCCTTTGTCTCTTCTTGCCTCTGCTGTCGACTTACTACTTCGCACAACGGGACTACTCCTTAGTTCGGGACAGCTCCGTTCCCGACGACGTCACAATGGGCTACGATACACGACGCGAGCTTCGTCAGTATATGCCGCACAATAGTCCTCCGATCAGGACTCCTCAGTTCAAGACCTCTCTCTCTTAGGTCTTCCCGATTAATTCCACAGCGTTACTTGTCTTCGTTGAACACCAGGCCGTACAGCTTCGGCTTATCTCCACTGCCGCACTTCGGCTTGACTCCACTGGATTCTTCCTCAGATCTCCTTTCCCTTTTCTCCGCTGCTTCGCTTCGACTTTATCCGACTCGATTGATTCGATTTCTGACTCAGCCGCCTGCCTTATATAGTGATGGAGGGCGTGGCTAAACATCTTCTGGACCAATCAGCAGCGTTCTAGCTGAATCTCGGCTCCTAGTGGACGGATCGGGAAAATTCTCGATGTTTCGGGTACTTTCCATTTTGTCGCCAAAGTCGCCAAATTCGTCGCCAAGTCGCCAAGCCTTGCGACCTCTGACGTCACACCCATTCACTATTCCATACACATTACTGTCAATCTGTCTTCCTTACATTGACAGTATTTGCGCGGGAAAGCAAAACCACAGGTTCGTAACAATATATATAATAACTTCAACAAAAAAAATCTTATTCTAGGATTTGAAGACAATTAAATAAATTACGAAATGGAATATTTTGGACGTTATTACAAAACGATAGTATCATTTGTTACATGAAGTAATTGTGAGCTGTAAATTCAATGACATTTTCAGCTTGTTAAATTAAACTTTGATTTTTCAATTAAGATTATATTACAATATTTGGATAAATACATTTTTTTCTCGTAATTCGTATACCACGACATTTAAAAACAATATTTAATTGTTAGCTAAGAAAATATATCGAAATTTCAGAACTCATATCAAAGATATCTATCTTTCAATTAATTAGCAAAAACATGTATTCGGAAAATGTTTAAAATATATAGATAGATATAGATATAGATAAATTGACCAAAATTTAATTGAAGGGAAAGATAAAAATGAAGCTATTAGAAAAAAAAATTCAATAAACCTCAATTTTCTAAAATGACAAAGAAAAAAAAATGAAAATCCAACTTTCAACAATCAAATTATTAAATATTTAGTTCAGGAAATAATGAGGCATTGTGGGTACTAGTTTTGAGTAAGCCTTCAGGCTTATAATTATAAATTAAAACGATAATTATCTAAAATTTGTTTCATTTTTCAAGCCTTAAAGTATGTCAAATGAAGAAAACAGGCTCTAGCGTATTTCCGCATTGAGTTGTTTACACAAAGTAAAAAATTTAATACTGACGTTTTAAATAATTCATGTGATCGATAATCGGATTTTGAGTTAGCTTGTATAAGGTTGATGGAACAGTTTTTTCGCTGACAATGCATAATATACTTTGTATTTTCACTTCTATTTTCAGCTTTAAATTTCCAAAAGCATGTTTGAAGAATTACCCGGTGAATAGCATTTATTATGTAGTAGCTGTTACCGGCAATTTCATTAAAGTGGAAATTTTGATGTCTATGTATGAGAAATGAAAGTCTCATCAAAATATAAAATGCTATCAAACCGCATCATTATAGTGATGGTGAAAACAAAGTATGATGATATTTCATCAAGAAACTTGTAACTCGCAAAGGAAGAACTACTGGAAAATATTAAAAATATTTTATTCTAATGCTGTGATATATACAACATAAACTGACATTATTTTCCATCACTACATGCAAGTTTTGGACATATGAACCTCGTGAATAACCAAAGCTTAATTGACCGTGTGAGAAACATGGTTAAATGACCATGTGAGTAAAATGACCAAATAATGCGTGCCACTTTTAAGGTTGGCCCTAGAAATTGTTGATCGTCATTGTAAAAGCCAATTTCAAAGGAAATTGCAACCTCTTTAAACAAAATGGCAAGATGTTTGGAATAAAACACATGCATGGAATTAAAACGAGGTCTCTTTTAGCAGCTTCTGTTTTAATGGTAGGCTTTCCAATATTACTGTCAAACTCTCTAATATGAAGCCAGGTATCGTTGCACAGTCTGAGTGCATCAAGATTCCGCATCAGCAGAACTGAAATATCAATTTTAAGCTCCAGTTTATGCGAAGTTACATCTGTTAACTTGTTGAAAATGCGACGGGATAGGCAGTACTATCGTCATTAACCATCACAGTGGCTATGGTTGTATATAATTTTGATTTTCAGATGATCATGTTTAATTTTGTTGTATTTTATTGACTCACTCGTTGTTTGGTGACATCACTGACCTCTCATACAACCACTCTTCATTATTTATATTAGCTTCCAGATAGCGAAAAACTTACATTATAATTTCATCTTTTGAAGCCATCGGATAATAAAATTCTTCTGAAAATATAATTACCCAGATACATCCGTTTTTAGACTACTCTTTTCAATTTACAGGAGCTTATTTAAAAAGACACCAGATTCCTGGTCGTTGTATAATTAAACGCAGATATTCCGCATTAGAAGGAACTTTTCATTCCTAGACAGCAGAGGTGAAGCCTTGAGACATTAATTTATCTCATCTGTCTATTTTTAACCTTTTCATACTGTATATAACTACGCTCATTCATCTAGTCTCTTGTACTCAAGATATTCATTTATTTTTATGTATTTTGTCATTTGTCTGTATCTTTTAAATTCATTGTTGTATACTTTTTTTCACCTGCATCTATACCAAACCGGAAAGGGGCCACATGAGCTCAAGAAACGGAGGTGAGATGTGGTGTTAAATGGTGTTAAATATCTCATCTGCCGGTCTGTGTAAAACCGCTTGCAAGCAAAACGACAACGCCTCCCATCACCGCCGGATTATCGCAAATGTCCTGCAGACTCCACACATCTAATGCAGGATTGTGCAACATTGCGTGCTCATACAATACTATTAATTTGCACTGCTACAATAACACTCCTCGATTGCTGATTTTGGTGACATTGCATGTTGAGGTATCTTCGATTGCAAGATTAAGCGGCAATTTGAAAACGGAATGTACAGTCCGGCCACCGTTAAGCAAAGTTGTTGCAAAGCCCGCGGAAGCTACAGCGAGAGTTATATCGCCATCCTTTCAGTGTTGGGCTAGTAGAAAATTCAACACAAACGGCTTTCTGGTGTCCCCTGGTACATCAAGAAAGAATAATCCCTCCACTCTACTATCCCTCAGCATAGAATCGTTTCGTAGACTTGACGTTGCTTGGGAAGTAATGGTAGTTCATTTCATTAATCTGCGCTTCTAAGACAGCGGTGTAGTAGTTGAACTCCTTCTTAACTTCACTTGATAATTCTCCTCTTTGCTGCGGTGTGGGGAGGTGAAATTAGCAAGACATTTTCCAGATATTCATTTTAACATCAATCAATTCCAAAACCCTTTTAATGATACGGTCGTTGTGAGTGCCATCCAACCTAAGTAATATATCTTCTGATAAAACGCCCTTGTATTTAGCTCACAGCTAGAGGGGCTTTGATCGTCTACAAGTGCTTGTTAAAACTGCAAACAAGTCTTCTGACTGTTTTCAAATCCCGAGCTTTATTACTCCTTTTCGAAAGATTAGATTTGCGTTTTCAAGGTAGATCGAAAAACTATCAAATAATAACAAATTAATAAATTAAAACTAACCTAAAAATGATGTGCTTAAAACAATAAGCATATATAACTATCATAAATACAATTTAATAACAAAAGCACATAGTAACAAAACAGTTTATTTAAAGTGTAAACCTGAAATAAAACAAACCAACCAGTCAAATCAATAATATTTTATCTATTGGTAGAAATTGATTTAGCTACAACAGTATAATTTACATACTTTTTAAACTTTTAAATAAAATGAAAACACAGCGTCCAACAATTAGGACACACTGCGTATGCATGAATTTTCAAAGGCAGTTGGGATAATACAATGCAGATTAGAAATTTTTATTTTTTAGTCAATTTATTTATTAAAAGTAGGTGAAAACGAATTCAAAGTGTTGATTAATTAACAATGTTTGATTTTAAAAGCATTACGCACAAAGAAAATAAGCATAATTGTTTGAAATAATTGGTGAAAACATGTTAAGCCCAACCAAATTAGCGCAGAAAAAACAACTTAAGCCTTACTCATTTGGCGGAGGGGAATTAAAGATATTAGGTGAGAAAGTTTTTAATTAATAAGAAATTACCCACTCAATGAAACGGAACAAATAGTTTTCTATGTCATATTCCAGACTATAAACATCTATGAGCCAAATTTCATCTAATTCCGTTCAGTGTTCTAACATGATTGACTAACAAACAAACAAAAATCCAATCAAAGGTTCATATTTGTAATAGTATAGATGGCATTTTCGACCTAGATATGAAACACATTTGAGATTCTCAGTGAGTTTCAATTCAGTTAATAAAACTCATATTATTATAAACCGTGATTCAAAAAATATATAATTGTTTTTGTCATTTTTTATAATATAGAATTATCAAGGTAAATCTTTTAAGATTTAAATTTTTTCTAACTATAATTTTTAAAAATATAATTTCAAAGAAAACAATTGCGTCGTTTCAGAAACTTCTTTCCATTTTCTAATATATGTAAAGAAAAACAATCTGAAACCTATTTGTAAATAATCCATCATTCAATGCATTTTTAAAAGAAACTCTTATTGAAATTTACTTATAATTTGTCTGTTAAGAAGTTCATGTTTATTGATTACGATGATTTAATTTTTTTTCAGGTTGATATTCATGTTCTTTTTGAAAAGTATTATTTTGTTTTGCTTCTAAACTTATAAAATTGGAAAAAAATAAGACAAAACTATGAATGCTTTTAAGCTATATATACAAAATTAAATTACGTACATAAATTCCATAATTAAAATTTATTAAAGTACTTTTTTGGTACAAATAGGTAATAAAATTATTAAAAGTTTCATATGTGTATTTGCATTTATATGTATTCTATCAATCAATTTATTATTCATATAAAAACAACGAAATAAAAACATGACACCATTCTTATCTGATAATTTTGAAGAATTAAAACCAAACTTGGACAGGAATTTAAATAAATGGTATAAAATTTCATGCCTTTTTTTACTGCACAGTTTCCCTGATGAAAATAGTAAGGTATACATTTTCCGCTGTCTAGAACCATAATTACAAATTTAAGCTTTGTTAAATAAACATTGAATTACAATTTTTTTAAAAAAATAAATCTCTACCTTTTGTTTCATTTGATTTGGAATTTTGGATAAATGGTATAAAATTTCATGTCTTTTTTTACTGTACAGTTTCCCTGATGAAAATAGTAAGATATGTATTTTCCACTATCTAGAACCATAATTACAAATTTAAACTTTGTTAAATAAACATTGAATTATTATTTAAAAAAAATAAATCTCTATGTTTTGTTTCATTTGATTTGGAATTTTGAATAAATGGTATAAAATTTCATGCCTTTTTTTACTGCACAGATTCCCTGATGAAAATAGTAAGGTATACATTTTCAACTGTCGAGAACCAGAAATGCAAATTTCAGCTTTGTTAAATAAGCATTGGATTATAATTTTAAAAAAATAAACCTCTACCTTTTATTTCATTTAATTTGGAATTTCGGGTAAATGGTATTAAATAAAATTTCATACCTTTTTCTACTGTACAATTTCTCTGATGAAAATAATAAGTTATATATCTTCAACTGGTTAGAACTAGATTTGCAAATTTAAGCTTCGTTTAATAAATATTGAATTTTATATATATTTTAAAAATAAATCTCTACCTTTTATTTCATTTAATTTGGAATTTCGGATAAATGGTATAAAATAAAATTTCATGCCTTTTTCTACTGTACAATTTCAATGATGAAAATAGTCAGGTATATATTTTCAACTGTCTAGAACCAGAATTACAAATTTAAGCTTTGTTAAATAAACATTGAATTATAATTTTTTTAAAAAAATTAACCTCTACCTTTTGTTTCATTTGATTTGGAATTTTGGATAAATGATATAAAATTTCATGTCTTTTTTTTCAGTACAGTTTCCCTGATGATAATAGTAAGGTATACATTTTCCACTGTCTAGAACCAGAATTCCAAATTTAAGCTTTGTTAAATAAACATTGAATTATAATTTTTTAAAAAAAATAAACCTCTACCTTTAATTTCATTTAATATTTAATTTTGGATAAATTGTAT
>JAPMOQ010051890.1:27565-37713 GCA_026543055.1 Argiope trifasciata
TGGATAAATATTATAAAATTTTATGCCTTTTTTTACTGTACAGTTTCCCTGAAGAAAATGAATGTTCCAACGCATTTACTCTTTTCAATGATAAGTTTTAGAATTTTTTCAAAATATATTATGTATGTATAAAGAAAAATATTTGCAGAATTTATTGAATCTTATCATACTAATAAAAATTCATTAGAAAATTCAATTTGAGTGTAAATGAAATGCGATTTCATAGATAGCATCTCCCCAGTTAAGGGTTGAGAAATATATTAAAATTTTAAGTCTTCTTAACTCTTTAAATACAGAAGAACTCGAAATACCTCCGCATCAAAACAACGATTATAACTATGAAATTTTCTCATGCTTTCATCAAATGCTATTCATTGAATAATAGATATGTATTCTGTGCTCATGTTCACCTTTAAGGCTTTGATGGAAATGAGTTTTTTCCTTCTAAGATTTATCAAAAGATGTTGAAGAATACATTTGTTTAACAACCCTATATTAAGTGTATTATGTTTTGTATACAAACACCTTACGTACCCGAATGCAATTGAGAGTGTGTTTTAGTTTTTGGTGAGGGGTGGGTTAAAATTGGATTTTTTAAAGCTTTGAAAGAGAAATTTCAATAATCTAGCATTCTTTTTTTTCAAATCGAATGATTTTAAAATCGCGAGAGCTAAAGAACATCTACTCCCTAAAATGTAATGATTAATTTGACAGTTCTCCCTTTAATGGTTTGTCTATAAAGTGTTTCGACCTATTTCTTTTATTCACGCATGTCACATTATGTCTATCGCACTTTAAAAATATCACTTCAACTTGCAAACAGTTTCATGTCAGAGTCATGTAATATTAGAAATTATTAGGATGATTTCATAAAATATTTTGCTACTTTATTATACATATAGCTACCAGCAATATTTAATTTCATGTAATAATTTGAAAATACAATGATCTATGAAAAACGAAATTTTGATTTATCGATTTTCCACAATGCCTTGGGTTACTGAACAAAAAATAAGAATTACACATTTTCGATGTGAAATTTATGATAGAAAAGCATTTGAATACTTTAAATGTTACACAGAGCAATTAAAAACAACAGTTAAACAAAACTATTTCGTTGGAATAAAATGTTTAAAGAAAGAAGAAAATGTTAAAATTATTTCCTTGGAATAAAACGCTTAAAGAAAGAAGAGAATTCATTCCAAATAAATTATTAATTTTTGCGCTTCTAATTAACGGCATGCCAGTTAGATAAGAGATTAGTGATTGCAAACGCTTAGTAATCAAGGACCACATTCACCAGGTATGGTACCTTGCAACTTTTTTTTTATTTGCAAGATTGCATTCGAATCTTTGTAGCAAATATTTTGATTATATTAGTGCTACCAAATGAAATATCTTTTGCACTTGAAAAGGGTCCCAAGAAAATTATTTTAAAGCATGTTCAAAAAATGGAAAAGCTGACGGCATGATAAATATGGAAATATAATTTCCACAAACTTGAATTTTTAGTACTATATTTAAATTCCTACTATTAGTTCACATTCTCCCTATGCATTATTTATATATAACATGCTTTTTATTCATCCATTCAAGGTCAAATACATTTTTCATACTCGTAGTGGATAACATTCGATATTAGTAGAGTTTTCTTTTACAAACATTGGTATTATTAACTAGTTTAATGTAATTAGTTCATTACATTTAACTAGTTAATAAAACTTTGAACAAAAATTTTAATGCAGTTTGAAATCAATAATACTTTTTATTCATCCACACAAATCCAAATACTTTTTTAGAACTTGTAGTGGATGACACTTGATGTTAATACAGTTTTTTTTCCAAGTTTTGTTTTGAAAATTGAAATTTACAGGCAATAGCTCAATTGGTAGAATTCCAGCATTTCAGTATTTTACACGTGAAGGTAAGGAATGCGAGTTCAGTTCTTGCGAACATCAATAATTTTACTCTGTAATTTTTTTGATAATTATTTAATTAAAAGTAACCAAAATTAAAAATTTTCTTTAATGACCTAAGTAGGAATTAAATTAAAAAGTTTTTTTAAAAAAATATTATTTATTATTTCATTTGAACAATGAAATAGACTCATGCCTAAGTAAACAATATTATTTTACAATATGTATTTTTAATTTCAAGCAATTATTTGGAAACTTAAGTGGTTAGTTTATCAGTAATAATTACTATATTTTAAGCTTGAAGGGTTTCTAATAATTAAAAAGTAATGCGAGTCACATGATCGATTTCATGAACAAATAAATTACTTTCTTTTAATAATAAAATAATAAGCTCATTCTTTTTTGTAATAAAATTCATTACTTTTAATGAAATTTTAATTTCACCTTCGAAGCGAAAAAGGGAATTTTACTATCTGCAGTGATTGCTACGGCAATTTATTTACTTTAATGACGATTCGATTAAATTAAGATTAAAGATAAAATGGCTCATAGAATTAAAAAAGCATTAACTCTACTTTTCAGAAAGTATTTAAAAATTTGTCTTTTTTTTTTTTTTACTATTCATCTAAATATATCTTAAAACAAACTATATTTTCTGGTAAATTATATAAAAAAAAAAAACTCTTAAACTTAAACATTCTTTGAAACGCATTCAGACAAATTTAATATTTCGTAAAATATCAATTAAATAAATAATAAAATATTAATAAGATTGATTACTTCTCAGAAAAACTTAATGACAATTTTAATATTTTTTGATATTTGATTGTTTATTAAACTACCATAATCATTAAAAAAGTAATTATTTAAATTGATTAGAAATTATTTAAACAAGTTAATTGATGCTTGCTAAACTTTCAAAAAATCCAAATGAAGCTTTTAAAAAATGTATTAAATTACTAAAATTATCTATAATAATTTTTTTATTTACTAATTTGAAATATATTTCACTGACAAATAACTACAATTAGTAAAGAATTCAGACTTAAAAATTAATCTTTATGAAAAAAAACTTAATTTTAAAAATTATATCGAATTTCAGTTTGGAATCTGTGCAATAATGCTTAAATTAATCATTTTGACATATTAATACTAATTACCACAACAACACTGAGAGAATTTTAATTATTACCTCAAAATGATTTAAATACTGTCGTCTGCTTTCATATCTTTGATTTCAACAACAAGAATAATTACTTTATCTTTTCAACTCAATTATTATTCATTCAACTTTTTGATATATTACATTCAAATAATTAAATAAATTCTTGTCATTGAAACTAGTTTCGTTTTTTCCTTAACACGTCTAGTTTATTTTTCATCTTTTAAATAATCTGAGTCCCTTTACTATAATTATGTTATTCATATATATCAAACTTAATGTCAGAAGTTTTAAACAAATACTTATATATTTATTCACAAATGTTTATGAAAAACTGATGGCAAGTTTTCTTTCTTACATTTCTGACGTCATTCCTCGTACACTATCAACTAATAGTAATTTTATAAAATATAATGAAGCATTTCAACCAAACAAAAGATAATAAATATGGATAAGCTTAAGGAATAGTTTACAATTTTAAAATATTGGAGTAAACTCTTTTTAATTAATCAATTTTCCATCGCAAATGAAATAATTTTCAAAAACCATTCTAAAAATTCTAAAAATAATTTAATCAATAAAATTATAAATACATAAACATTCAAATAACTTCATTAAAATTTATTTTAAACTGTACTTCTTAAAGCAATTTTAAACTCTTGATAGTTATCGAAATTTTGCAAATACAAGAAAAAAAAATTGAAAAAATATGACAGTTTTATGAAATACAAATGAATCATGCAATTATATGAAAAAAAGTGATATAAGGTAAGTGAGCGAATATAAATGCTATATTTCTAAATATAATAAAATAATAAATTATTGCTCAATACAAAAGTCAATCAATTGGTTTTAGAGCTACAATAACAATGTAATTATCTTTAATTATAATAAACCTCAATGTGTGTATGTGTTGCTACTCTACAGGCCAGACCGTTTAACCTACAGCTACCAAATTTGGCATATGCATACCTTGCAGAATCGGGAATGTGAAACTGAGGTTCCTTTTTATGAACTTTCAATTAGAATTTTAATTAAAAACATTTTTCCACAAAAAAATCTCATTTCCTCTCCATTATATGAGTAAGGCTTCAGTTTTTTTCCCCAGGCTAATGAAGTTAGGCTTAACATATTTTAGGCTGATTATTTCATGTGATTTTGCTTATTATCTTACAGTTTGATACATTTAAAATTTAACATCATTAATTAATTGATCTTTTAGATTCCTTCTGAAGTACTTTTGAATTAAAATAAAACAGAATAAAGGAAATTTAAAATTTCTAATCTGAGTATCGTTACCCTAACTAGCTTAGAAAATTTTCGAATTTGGGTTATCATAATTGACGTTGAAAATTCACACATGCGCACTATATTGTGACTGTTAACAACTATTTTCAATGAATATGGACCTGGTTTTTGAAGGTTTGTAAAAATCGATCGAAAACATGTTACAAGATTGTTTATTTTCGTAGTGTCAGATGCATTTAAAACCAATCATTGTTAATTAATCGATCTGTCCATGATGAATGTGAGAAAATTTTGTTGAAAACTTCTTGAAATATTACGTAAATTAAGAAAGGCTTTTTTATTGCCCATAAAGTTAAATACTCAATTTCCTGTTTTTAGTACACATATTTAGAAAAATGCTTCGTTTCAGTAAAAATGTTCTTTTATCAATAACAGACTAAACGTTTCAACTTTTATTTAAAGCATAAATTCTACCTCAGTTAACAGAAAATAAGAGAGCAACATATTCTGGTAATTTTTATAATATTATGAGTGAATCATATGACTATCAAAATTTGGAGCTTTAAATATTTTGATGAAGAAGCTACTAAAGTAGGAGCAACTTAAAGCATTTCATCATAAAAATTTTTAACGAGCATTAAGATTGGCGAACCGGCTGGTTTAAATAATTTCCATCTAAAAATAAAGAAGTATTTTCGTCATTAATTTATTAATAACTATTAGCATTTAACAACTTCATGTTTCATCGGAGAAAATTCATTATATTTAATTTAATAATGAAGACATCATTTCGTATCCATTATTCTGTCAAATTTTCAGACTTTAAAACACCGTACTTTAATTGTCTAGTATGCTATCTGCTCATCGCGTTCATGGACTTTTCTAACTAAAACCAGTTCTATTACATTTTAGCTTTATTAAAAACATAAATGCCGGATTAAATTGTAAACGATTTTTTATTTGTTTTTTATCTATATAAATAAAAATTAATGTTTGTGTGTCGATTATGTGCTACCGTCTCTCTCATCCGAATCCTATAAAATTTCGACTGCTAGTTACTTGCACTTATGGGGTGTCTTTGGCAATTAGCCAGAGTTTTGAGGAAATAATTGGATTTTAAGTTTAATAAAGTGAACACAAAAAGAAATTTGGTATGAGGATTGTCAAAGTATTATTTATATGTATGTTAAATGCGTTAAATTAAGATATTCATTGTTTATGTTAGAGAATGAAAAACATAGCTCTACTCTACAAGCCCATTACACTAATACATTCCTCTAGTAATTCGGGTATGTAGGATCACTTCTAATTTTATTAAATAGGATTTGGCGACAAGCTTTAGAAAGCCCAGAAAAAGAATTTCATGTAATGGTTGTCAGAATAATATTTGTATTCTTACTGTATTAAATAATTCAATAGTCCTCTATTTTTGCTAGACAATGAAATATATAAATTTATTCTAAAAGTCAGTATATTATATTTCTGTCTCTGGCGAATAACTAGAGTTTGGTGATAATTATTAGATGTAAAATTTCATAAAGTTCTATAAAAAGAAATTTTGAATTATGTAGGTCAGAATAAATCTGTAAACTACGATATTTATATGAATAGTTTAAAGCTTCTTCTAGTTTACGGCAGGCATAGCTTTTATTCTACAAAATTGTACATTATAATATTTTTCTAAAGGCCTTCTTCGTGATCAACTATATAAGTTTTATTTAATCCCCACTGTATCACTTATGTACAATTTAACATTAATGATTCCCTCAATTTAATGCTAAAAATATTTTGTTATGATAAATTTTAATGGCCTTAGTCTTGTTCTGTTCATCGTAGATACGATTCTTCCTGACAAAGGCGGTCCTCATAACATCATATTTCTATCAAAAATTTATCTTTCCAATTGTTTGTTTGATTTCTTATTTCTTATTTTTGTTTCCATTTAATTATTTTATTCTTTGTACAGTTTTTCATATAGTAAATATTAATACTTAACATAGATGGCACGATATGCTCTAAATCGTATGTATGTTTGGGATGTGAGGGAAGCGCATTGAAGCTTTTTTATAATTATAAACATTCACCCATAATGTTTATGTGAATCTAGTGCAAGCATATACAGAGCAAGTACCGCCATTTGCCACTACTTCTCCATTAGCGACAAATAGAATTATCGCTCTTTGTTAACGGTATTTTCTTCATTTATATTATATTATACCAGCGGGTGACCGAGCTCCGCTCGGAGAAAACAGGTATCGAAGCTAACTCGAAGATTTAAATTTTCAATTGTGATTTATCAAAACAATACATGCCATAAGAAAATTTTTGAAACCATTGGTGAAAAGATAACCGGTTAAAGTGCACCATTGTAAACTATTCTAAACAAAGTTAGAGTTTGGAAAGGGAATTATTCTATACAAAGGTAAAGTAAAGGTAAAGATTGAAGTGTGTTGAAGTTCAATATTTTTGACAAATTTATTTAGAAAAATCAAACATATATACATACATAAGAAACATTATAAACCTATAACAGCATAAACATAAAACTTTATTAGTTCGTCATTAGATGGCAGCACGTTACCGCTTGAAAATTTAAGTAGCCATTATGGCGAACTAATAAAGTTTGAAAATATCCTATCTGTAACTCCGAACTGCTCGACCGTAGCGCTTCAAAACCGGCACCAATTGACTCCTCGTGGCCAAAACCCCAGACCCACAAGTTTACCGGAGTTTATTAATTCTGGGGCGATTTTCGACTTGGCAACCATTCCTCGTATTATAGTATTAGATATATATAATGTATTTATTTATATATTTGTGATCATTATTAATTGTTGGGTTATGATCCCATTTATGTTATGTGTCTGAAAATAAATAAGAATCAGAGAAGAAAGCATCGTTCTTTGGATTACACACACACAACTACACCAATTAAATCATCTTCTGTTATTAGGGCATTGCCATTTACTGCTCTGTAAATTGCTTTTCGTTTTCCTCATTTAAAAAGCAGATTTTATTAATTATGTAAAAGGCCCAAATAATTAGCAGAATCCTTCATCTTAAGCTTCTAATAAAGGAGAAAAAAAATACGCGGACATATATTTGATGAAATATTTGCAAAGGTTTAAATTTCATGTTAACATTGAAATTGTACGTGTGCTTGTACGTCACGACTTGGCAATACATTGGACTTTTCAAGAATCTATTAATTATATTATATGAGACTACTAGCTCATCGAAATCTAGTTCGTTTCCCTTTACCTAACTCAACAGAAAAATCCCAACCCCTTGATTATACGGACTAAACCCTAATCCTATTACTGTTCTCCTAATCCTGGTCTCTGATTGAATATTGATGCCAAAGCTAAACCAAATCTAAAGGTCACTTTATGTAACACAAAAAAGCATATACATTGTATAGCTTATAAGGATAGGGGAATTTTTGGATTTTTTTATGGCGCAAGAGCCAAAGCTGGCCATGATGCTCCAAACAAGTGGTATGTGTTTATTGCCAAATGGTCTATAAATAAAAAAATTTTTCAAGCTCAAAATGCAAACAATGTTTTGTTTTTATAAAATCAAAATACAATAAGTTTAAAGAAGAAAGATCTTAAAATTAGAACTCCAATCACAGAAGCGATTCCTAGAAAATGCTTAAAAACCCCTGATCATATAAAACGGATAAAATTTAGTAGCTTATAAGGAAAATTGTATATCTGCATGTATCTTTTGATAACCAAGACACCTTGATTTAAAACTTATGCTTTTAAAGTTCTTATAGATATGCTAACATTCTCTTAACTGATGCATAGTGTGTAGATTTCTGATCTTAGCCCAGTAGTTAATTTCTGTTAGCTATAATCATAATTCCAGCTGAAAAAATGCTCAACCTGGCAACATGAATTATATTTTTAATGTTGGAATAAAAAAAATTTCTAAAAATACAAATTTTTACACTGTCTTCTTGTTTCAACGGACAAAATTAGTTATAAAATGTGTCCTGGAAATAATTTTTATCACAATGTGAGAGCAAATTTAGATTATTTCAATGACAGCTTCGATACATATTTGTCAATTAACCTTTGCGTTTCCCTAGAAGTGCTGGAAATCTCTTAAGATAAACAGATCTAAGCGTTATAACTCTATCAGATTTGGTGTGAAGAAGTCTGCCGTTTTCCTTGTTTAAAATGTTTGCATCTTCAAATATTTTACTAAATATAAATCTTGTATTCAGTAAGCTATACATCGTCCTTTTTCAGGGTAGCACCTCTATTTACTGCAACAATATGAAGTACAATTCTTTGCGCCGTTTAGAATATTTTCTAGGGAAGTATATGCTAACTTTTAACGGTTTAAAAATAGTCACTGAGCCACAATATGTAGGGATACTATTTATATAATCTTACCATCTTTATCAAAAAAGCATGTATACATTATATTTGCTTCTATTAATTGTACAACATAATATTTTTCTGAATCAAAAATTAATGATTATAATAAATATCTTCAGTACATTTAGTACATCCAATTTCAAAACAGTTAATTATTTAATATTTAAGTTAAAAGTATTGATCTTTTCAATTACATTTAAGACTATTATACATTAAAAGCAATTATAGCAGCAAATAAATATAAGATCTTCTGTGTATTAAGAATTTAGCAAAATCCTTCGTCATGCAATAAATATTTTTAAAATTGCTCACAAATTAATAACTTATTTTAGTTGCAATAATTTTCTCATTGAATATAATGTAATTTTATACATTTTAATAAACTTGATTAAAATAAGATGTTCTAAAATGATTAAATTGACAAAATTTTACATTGATATCATTAGAATCATTGTGTTTTCACTAATGGTTCTTATTTAAAAGTTTGATTCTTTCTTTACATTTTAACTGTTTTTAAACATAAATTTTTCAAAAATTCAATATTTATTTGTATTAAAGAGTTAAGTCATCTTAAAAGTCCATTATATATTTATTTATCAAGCAGATATTTCTAATGGAAAAATTACTTTTTTCTACTTAATATATTTCTAACACATAAGAAAGTGGGGTAGAGTTTTATTGAAATTTACCAGAAATACGTCTCAAAAAAGACATTTAAAATATTAATAAAATTTTTCGAAAAACTTTTATGAAAGTGCCATCAAAATAATAAATTATTAAAAGAAATATATAAGTATAATCTTTACATAATTAAGTGTTTTAATAAGTGATTTCAGTTTATTTGGTTTAAGTTAAATTTCAGTTAAAATAATAAATTATCTTCCGGATATGTTAATGATTTATTTGCTAAACACTTACAAGTTATATTTAATGCATTCTTTTTAGTTCAATGTATAATTGTAAGAAGGGAATAAATTCCTTGACTCCATTAAATTGATATAAATTAAATGAGTTTTTTTGTCAATTAAAGAATATTAAGGGTTTTTCTGTTAACTATTTCACAGAAATAGTTAAAACATTTTAAACAGAAATAGGTGTAAAACAGCTAAAATTTATAATTTTTCCAAATATATTTTTGAAATCCACTGATGCATTTTTAAATGCAAAAAGCATTTAGTGTAAAAATTATTTCAATTTTGATTTTTGCTAAAATAATTAATAGTTCTTAAATTTCAAATATCACATTGGTTTAAAAATTAATGCACAAAAATATTCACTCGGAGGAAATTTAGAATGAAAGCAAACATAGAAAAAAATTAAAGCTTTCAAGCAGTCATTTACTGCTCTATTAAATTGTCAGCTTTATAAAATAATTATGCGATTATTTTTGCTATTATAAACATTGAAAAAAAATTAAAGCTTTCAAGCAGT
>JAPMOQ010051890.1:37723-55609 GCA_026543055.1 Argiope trifasciata
CTGCTCTATTAAATTGTCAGCTTTATAAAATAATTATGCGATTCTTTAAGCTATTATAAACATTTCTCATGTTACTTTACACAGAAATAAAACAGGGAACATGAATACATTTTTATAAAAAATAAGGTTGTTAAAAATAAATAAAACTATTTACTGAAATAACAAAAATCATGACCGAGCTCGTCACATAGTCAAGGGTATTAGGGAGAGGGAGGAAGATGGATTTTTGATTACATGTGTTTTCCCACTACGCTATAATTTTAATATCACAATAAATGTACAGATTCAAAAGTAACATAAATGTGTACAAATGTGTAAAAATAAATGAGCTTATACATTTCTGGCAGTACTATCTTCAATATACTTTATTAGTAGTTTATTTCTACATTATAGAAACATCTCTAATACGATACTTTCCTTCTTGTGTTTAAATTACTCACTTTTGGCGATAAGCTATTTTCGGCAGGGATGATGCTCTCTAAGATTTCAATTAAGTATTCTTCTACTTTGTTTATTATATGCATGCCATTTATTACAAACATGGGTTGTAAATTACATTCTTCTAAGTTTAGTTTAAACAAAAAAATAATCTTTCATGTTGTGTTTCTGTCAAGTAACGTTCTGATAAAGGTATATTTTTTTCTCTATTGTGTAATGAATTCATGAAGAATAGGTTTCATTTTAATTTTAAGTGAAATAGATTGTCGGAATATAATTAAAATATTACTTTAATTCATTCATAAAAACTTAATTTCTAGGTTAAACTTTTTGTATGATTGGGAATATTAATTTTTAAGCCTTAAATTGATCCAAAAATTAGTTTTATATTGTAATATCTTTGAAACGTAACGAGGGAAAACACTAAAATTTCCCTTCATTTAAAAATACATTCATAATTAAAAGGTTTCTCTTAAATGTACATTTTCGATCTTCACGTTATACATATGCCAAATTTGGTAGATGTAGATGAAACACACACATGTATTTATTGTAAGTATTGATATAGATAGTGTTTTAATATTGAAAGGTATACTACTTATCTTGCATACATTGATAGAATTTGGATCTAATTTGAAATAACCAAGTTATATTTTTTTTTTACGACGTCGTATTTCTAACCAGTGTTTAGTTGATGAAAATGATATATAAACACTTTATCACATTTGAGGCACCTAGGTAAATGCAATATTTATAAAGTTCAGAATATAGAGGCTCTTACTCAGGAACCAATTTTTAGTCCACTATTATGGGCTGTATAGCAGAAACGTTATCAGAAAAGTGTAACATGATTATATCACGAATAATTGCATGTTGAATGCATGCTGCAAGGTAGCTTTGCAGCTTATTATTGTAGTAAAAGCTCCATATTCGTGCTTCCTTCATTCGTGTTTTCACTATTCGGGGATTAAAAAAATGCTACCCAATTCTTATATTCGCGGCTAAAAATTTCTTTATTCTTATAAGTATATACTAATAACGGATCTAATAAGTACATATATAATCATAAAATGATTCCAATATGTATCCGACCCAATATCCTTTGTAAATGCCGTCAAATGAACTAATGAAAAAAGTAAAATAGATCTTATTACAACTTTGTCTAAAGTATGTTGTTAAATGAAAACTGCAAACATAGCCGAAATCGCGAATGGAATAGGACGAGATGGGTTCGAACAGATAGAATTAAGTTACATTCAAGAATTGCTTGAATCGTAAAATGAAGATCTGACTGAAACCAACTTGGAGTAAATGTTAAATTCACAGCCCATTGAAGAAGAGGCTTCAACAAGAACTGGGAACGTGACATTTAATTTGAAATTTTTTTATGAAGGTTTAAGAATGGCAAATGAGCTTTGCGATTTCTTTATGAACATTGATCCGTCTATGGAACGAAGTCTTATTTTTAAGAGGCAAATTGCCAATGAGACTGCTGCGTATCAGTATGAATTGAAGGAGCTTTTAGAAACTGCCAAGCAAGAGAAAATTACAAAATTCTTCCAACCATTGCCCAAGCCTTAAAATGATTAATCAAAATGTTCAAAAACTTCAATTAATTATTTTTTACTGTACTGTACTTTTACTTTGCTGTATATCAATCAGGGACATATGTTCATTTATAAAATCGTCTTGGTTCCCTCCAACAGTCATATCAGACATCATTCAATGTAATGAATTAAGATGTTTCCTGGGCAAAAAACTTCAAGGATCTACGGTAAGCAGGACAATCAAGTCTCGAATAATCGAAATGACTATTAAGTAGTCGAGAATTTGCCATTGTGTATTAAAGTAATTTAAAATATAAAAAGTCCATATGGTTATATCACTTTTCAGTAGAAATAGCGTTCGAAAGGTGATTAGCAAATCCTGAAACCAAAAGTCATCCACAAGAACTCCATACAATTAATTTAAATTATATCTCAATCTGTACTTGGAACTCTTCAGTAGAATTATATTTTATCGCTAGCATTAAATGATTATGTAGTAGACTGTTTTTAATCAATCCAGTGCACAAATTATTAATTTAAAGTATGCCACTATCATGTTGCCAAGGACTCTCAACCAGATATAGAGTGTTAAGAAATGGCTTAAGCAAGCGGTTAAAAGCTATTAAATGGGAATTACAAAGAATTAATGCAACCTATAGCGAAAGTCGGCCGTATGTCAACAAAGTCTTTATGTTACTCTGCCATCATTGATCAATTATGTGGAGTGTATCAAAAATGACCCTTTTAAAAATAAGAAAAAAGAAAGACGGAATAAGACAGAAATATGTCGTTCGTGGCCTTACGTTAGCTAAAATAAGGTTGGTTTTTTTATGATATTCAGTCTATTGTAATTAAGAATTATGTGTATGCGTTTAATTTATTAAATATTATTAAATAATCATTCACAGATGGCGCAGCGAAATAGGAAAAATAAAGTCTGTATGAAAGTGTTTAAAAGATTGCCTCAAAAAACCCCTTTGTTTTATAATGTTATCTCCATTTGCAGTAACAACGTTGTTACTGCACATTAGACTAAAATTTCCAGACATCCGTGCAAACATACCAGTCGAAATTGTCTCACGCACACTGCACCGCCATCTAACAGTGGTAATGTAAACTACACCTGCAACTGGGTAGGACAAAAAAATTTCTGTTTTCAGAACGTTAAGTGACAAGCGATACATTTCTATCAATTCCTGCCATTTTTTTTTTTTTTTACAAACAATCATTTATTTTCTAAACACTCTTTAAGTTCAATTCTTTCGATGAACTTATGCCGAAAAAATGTTCTTTCAAAACGAAAAAATTAACCGTTGTATGATAAAGTCTCTTCATTTTATTTTATTCAATTCGATTTTTTTTAAACTGCTTTTAATAAAATATGAAATTTCTTTACATAAATTTATCAACTGTTAAATAAGTAATGAAGATATTTATTGTTAAGAGCTTCTTCGGATATCAGTAGATAATAAAAATGAAATGTATAGAATTAAATCTAATGTGCAATTCTTGAAGAAAGATGACACGCTAGAACTTATTCCCAAAATATGACGCATTGAAAGGTCTTTATAAAGATATACGTATGCGCCGACGTGAAAGCTTTATAACAGATAATTTATTATAAAATTGATTTGATTTAAAGATAATTTATTTAAATGAATCACAGATACCATTTGAATTTCAAAACATTTTTACCAGATGGCACCACTAACTTAATCATCATATTTTGCATCAAATTATTTTTAGTTTTCTTGGAAATTTCCTCAATTATATTTATTTTTTGTGTCATAACAGTATAAATGCCTACAACTGTATACGTCACTGGCAGTACATATAAAAGAAAAATAAAAGCCAAATTCTCAAATACATCTCAATTTTTGTGAATTCTAGGGTATTTATTCAAAGGATAAATTCCTCATTTAAAATGAGTGAAAACCTTTTTTAAATCATGTAATAAAACGTAATTTTTTTATTGATATTCAAACATAAGACATAACATTTTTATTTATTGGAAATTTTTGCTTTATATTACTTACATTTGGTCATTAACTAGAAAATTTATTTCTAGACCAGAAAAATGTTATTTTTGAAAGAAAAAAAGTTTTACAATTCTTCAGTAACCTCGAAGCTTAATGCGATAAAACATAAGAAAGCAATTTCAAAAATAGTCCAAAAATTTCAAAATTACAAAATACAAAATTACAAAATACAAAATTTCAATATTACAAAAGATGTTTTATTCATGGTAATAAAATTTTATATTAATTTAACTTGTTCGGAGTGGTGAAATTTTGATATGACTTATTATCGAAAGGTTTTGATGCAAAAACCTTTATTAAATTTCAACGATTAATCAAAATTGAATTTGAATAATTAATTGATTTGAGCTTTATTAAAATTTGAAAGATAATGAAAACTTTTCAGGATTTATATTTCAGGATTAATTATCTTGTTACAAGATTATGCAAGTGCTTTCTCAAATAATCTACGTTCATGTAATTCATTGCATTCTTTGCAGTCATCTCAAACAAACTTTCAATTATTTTCTAGTGCTGGAGGTTAAAAGTTATTTTTTTCAAACTCGTTTCTATTTCTTCATACCAAATAATATATTCTATTGATAGTAACATCATCACAAATTTTTTTTTCAGAAGTAGCTTCTTTCATTTCGGAAGTAACATGTTTAGTACAAGCTGTTTTAATTATTTCGCTATATTAAATATTCAGTCTATTGTAACAAACAATTATGACAATGCGTTTAATTTATTAAATAATTATTTAATAATAAATTATTTGAATATATGTCACATAATTTCTTATATTTACAGTAATCGTCCGCATCTTCTATATGAATAAAAATGAATGTCTGTCTGCATGTCTTTTATGTGCTGCCATATCATTTATCGGATTGTGATAAAACTTTAAAGACTTATTACTTGCACTTACGGGAGGATTATAGACATAGTAAAATTATGTAATATGTATAAATTATTTTTGGATCTATTTACCCTATTTATTAACCAAGAAGTATTGTCAAATTAACTCGCCAAGGAGACAAATTTTTTTCACATAATCAGTTGTATGCTGGATGCTACGTGTCGGAAAGTCAAGAAATTGTTTCTTCTGAAGACGGAAAAACAAAAACAAAACAATATCGCCTATCTTAAAGCTCTTGAATAATTAAATAAAAAAGAATAGAATAAAAATTAGTAACACTTCTCTTTTAAATATCATTAAGCTTCAAAGAATGTATTCATTTACGATATTATTTCTAACTAAACATTGCAATTATTTTTAATTTCAAAGCATATTTTCGAAATTATTTCTTCTACGGCAGCAACGCGCCAGGCATCAGTTAGTAGTATATAAAAAAAATAAGAGCGCAATATGTTGTGTCTAAAAAATACTTGAAAACGCTGTGCGTTTATCTTACATTATTGCATGACAACCGACATTCAGTCAACATACATTCAACCGACATACAGAATATCTAGACATTTTACAAAATGCCAAAAAATTGTTGGTAAGAATTTATTAAATATTTCCCTCATTTCCTAAGAATTCTTCAGAATGTGAAATGTCCACCAAGAATGGTATAAAATCTATTTCCAATACAAAAAAATTAGGTTATTTTTTAAAAATACCTTGAAAAGATATCAGGAAGGAATGCTTGGAAAAGATATTTGAGTTTCTATTAACACGTTAACACTATGGTGCACGTTAAAAAGAACTAAAAGGCGTAATAATATTAGATGCACACAAAAATGTATTTTTTAAATGTAAGTACAATTTTTTTTCATTTCAACCTTTATCAATCTTAATATTATGTAATCAAAATTTTCTCGGTACGTGTGTCGTAAAAAACGGAACTTCTTGTTTACGGATAGAATGACATGATTGTGTATATTACGACACTAAATATTTATGACTGGGTACAGTAAATGCTTTTGCTCCGAAAGCTTGCATTGCGTTATTGAGTAAATTTTGCTTTCTAAATCGATTAAATTATTTAAAAAAAATTGAATGATAATTCCTCCAAACAGTCCATTTTATGATTCTCATACAATTTGTTAATTTTAATGCAGAAAAATCTTCAATTTGTCATTGCTTCTTCAGACTATTTCCCTCCTTGAATGTTCCATTAAAAAAATTCATCTAAATTATTAGGAAGATTTGATTAACTCATTGATTGATAAAATTATCGTTTCCTTGTGCAATAATAAAACAAATAATTCCAAATTTAAAACGACGTGCTTCATTGAAGAAAATAAGCATAATTGGATAACACAATTTTCTCAATTCTTCTTAGAATTTTTTAGATTCTTATCATTCTCAAGTATAATCATATATAGAAAAGATTATATTAGATATTTTGTTTTTATTATAGAAAAATTCTTAAATATTTAATTTTTAGTCATTAATATTTCTAAGAATTAACATTATTTCGAAATATTAAAACCTTAAATGAATTCAATTTCTTACAACAGATGGCGCCCCTGCTGATATCGCTGTTTTTATGTTACACATTTCTTTATAGAATTTTAAAATCTTAACAGATAAAACAAATTAACTATTTTAAAACAAATAATAATTATTTTTAAACATAGCTTGCGTGAACCAGATGGCTCACTTCAGATTCATAGGTGATTAACAAATAAGAAATTATATATTATTTAACAACAGATGACAGTACGATGTCTTACAGCTGCTATGTGATTCTATGGCTTCCAATTATTGTTAAGAAAAAATGTATGTTTAACCCTTAATTGGGGAGGTGAAAATTTAGGATTTCACTGGGAAAGTGAAGCCTACGAGACCGCATTTTCATAATACTCGAATCAAATTTTCTAATGAAAGTATTCGATTGAAAATGAGCCTATATATTCTGTAGACATATTTCTTACTACATAAATGTTTCAGAAATTTTTCATATTTTTTCACTGAAAAAAGTAAATGAGTAGGAACATACATTTTCTTCTCAAATAACACGCTACAACAAATATTCTTCGAGAAAAATTATTTAATACTTTTTAAATCATATTTATTTTTCCACTTAATAAAAGTATATAGGAAACAATATAATGTAAAATTCAACAATTATATGAATAAAAAAATTAACTGAGTAAAATTGGTCCTTTTTTAAAAAATCAGTTTGTGTGATTTGCATAGCACTGTTTTTTTCGACATTGCGAACTTAAAGGTTAAGAACTGTTATAAAAATAAACCTATAAACTCTGTATGAATATTTCTTAGTATATTAATATATTTTATAAATTTTTCAAAAAACATTATTCCTTGAAGAATTAATTATGTTTCAACACACATATCAGAATCAATTGAATGCGAATTTTCATAGAAAAACTCTTCTGTGCAATTATCCTTATAACTAAAAAGATTTTCTTCAATTAAAAGTGTCTGGAGCCCTGCTTCATAATATAATCAGTAAATTGGATAATATTTCGGGGTCCAAGTTTTCGAGTCTATGCCTTGCTAAGTCTGCTAAGCCTTGTTTATCACTGGGACACTAACGGGGAGGAGTGGTCTGAGTGATGTCGCTAAAAGAAATAACGGTTATTTCAAAAACCATATGCTGAAATCTATTGAAAAAGAGCAGATGTTTTGGAGAACGTCAATCCATTCGATTGAGCTAAAAATATAATAGGAGTGAGAGAAAAACCGTTGCTGGCAGTCTCGTAGACAGCACGACTCCAGTTAAGGGTTCATTGAGTTTTCAATATGGATAAAATAAATTAAAATATGATATTGAAAATAGTTAAATCGTTGGAAAATAAAATATCGCAATTTATATACAATTCTTCTTCTATATATTTCTTAAGTTTTTAAAATATGACTTCTTTATAAAAAGAAAGAAATTGTATGTAATTTTGAAAACTTAATTCATAATTTTGATCTGAATCTTGATATAAATATAGAAGTACAGAATTAAAATTTAAATTCGTGTATTTCTCGAAAAATTACCAGAGGCTCTTGAAATAATGTTATGTCATGTAAACCTGAAAATGTGAAATTTCAAGAAAATCGGTAGATACATTATGGGATTAAATTTAGATTCTCGGCTTAGCTTAATCTTTTCACCAATGGTTTCACAAAAGGAATTATAAAAGTTATTTACAATTTTGAATATCCAATCTGAAGAATACATTATCGCCGCTGTGGCCTAGTGCAAGATCTAGGGATGTGGGTCGTAGGGTTTCAGATTCGAAACCCGATTCCATCGAAGAATCGCTATGTAAGGCGGTCTGTTACATATTGCATTTCTCAGGACCAGGCTTCCCTCCACAGATGGGGTGTGGTGTGAAAAGGGGGTTGCCAGTTCAGGTGTCATCCTCGTCAGCTGACCGCGGCTCAGAATTACGAGGTTCCAAAATAACTTTAGTGTTACTTTAAAATTAGACGTTAATATAACTAAACTAAAGAATTCATTATATGCGGATTCAATGGATTTCATTAGCAGCATAGCAAAGGATTTATAGCTCATTTCATTAGCAAAGGATTTATGGCTCATTTCATTAACAAAGGATTTATGGCTCATAAATCCTTTCAAACTCTCGTGAACTTTTAGAGTGCCATATTAAGTAGTAAGGAATTATGTGCTGAGATTAAAAGCATACAATAAAGAGAAAATTGGTTCGTACAAAACAATGAAGATACAATTAAAATTAGTTCTGTCATGGAATAGATTGACGAAAGAAAATCGAGTTTTAATTTAAAGTATCGCAGAGGAGTACAACGACGAGGAAAGTCACAAAAATTAATTTTGGTAGCAATACTATGTGCCTAATTTTATTCAAATCGCAACGTTTTTGATTTATCATGCTGAGATTTATATGATAATAAATATCAATAGATGGTAGAGTCCTTTAATAATTTTGGTTTTTTGAATTTTTTTGGGTTTTTTTCTTTGAAGTTTGATGCAAATCTGCACTTTAATGTCAACACTATTTTAAACACTTGATTTTTACCAATCAAATAAGAGTAGAATTTCAGAGCAATACTTTATTTGCAGTCATATATTATATGTGCAAAAGAACAATTTGTTCTAATATAGATTAAATATTTGCTATATACACAACATACGAAGGTTGAATGTTTATATTGAAAACAGTTCGTGGAGACACTTGATACTCCATCGATTCGAAGAAAAACACCACAAGGCTCTAACAGTGTTAGCCAGAGCTGCTACCAGGGTGGAGAGTCAAAATGCCGCAGTCCGCAATCCAAAGGTCTCTCTCCTTCTTCAAAAGCAAGATCTGCTTTTTATCGCTGTCCAAAGTCCTCTACCGTAAGCTTTAATCCTCTATGTCTGTTCATAGAAAAATCCCCCAGCAAAAAGTTTACTCAATTGTAACACCAATCTTTTGTGACTTAGGTTGTCTACCAATGAAGCGTGCTAGCAATTGACCGTTCAGGAGCTCGTGTCAGTGATATTCCTTCACAAAGGGACCATCTGGCATCCAGCTGTTGGACACTCCTTTCCTTTGACGAATCGATATGTTTCTTCCCCACAATAAACTCCACGTGTCATCGAATAACCAAAGGCCAATCAGTCGGTTATAAGAAGATTCACCATCTCGAAATGGTGCGGCTTTTAACAATGGAAGCCATTAACCGATGGCGGGCAACTGTCGGGAAATGTCGTTAATCGAGAATGGGATAGGCGAACGTTACAGTATTATTTTATACATTTCATTCTTTACATTTTTTATTAAATAAGTTTACTTATTCTCGGATAATTAGACAAACAGCCATCCTGAGAATGCGTTTCTTTCAAATTTTGACATAAATCAAACAATTAGGCATAAAGGCCACAAAACGGATTTTATCTGCCTAACTCAAAATATTCTGAGTTTGAAAGATCTAATATTACAAATATATTTTCTCATTCAGGAAGGTCTGAAGCGGAAGATTTGCCAAAATCATTATTATATTCACTATCTACACTTTATATTGTTACGGATCACAGGGTTCACTGGTAGTGAGTGTGTGATGTGAAAAGAATCCCCAGGCCTCAGTAGAAAATAAAACATTTATTTAATGCAAAGACACTAATACAAAGACGACACCTATACAGTTGAGTCGAACACGTGATAGCACACTACAGCAATCAGTAGTCCACAAGTACTAATTGACCACAGCACACAAAGCGGTTAGAAGAAGTTATCTTTGGTGCTTCACTCTACGGTTTCTGGGGCTGAAAACTACCATTGTCTCCTCGTTTTATCTATATCCTAATACAGACTCACTATCAATTGACTGGTTACTTCACACACAATTTCTGCTTCCCCAATAAATAGCAGGATTCTGCACACTTCAGCTCAGCAATAGCTTGGGCTCCACGCAACACTGACCTTCCGCTGTTGATTCTCTATCCTCTCGAAGACTCATTAATAGATTTCAACTCTGACTACGATTCACTTTGACTTGAGACTGCCATCCAGAGGGGCAAGCTGAGAGACTTCTAAGCCAGTTAGGCGTATTTCAATTCTTATTGGACTAAAAATAGATACCGCAGGAAAATTCGAGAAAAAATTCTCGAATTTTCCAGCGGCATCTATTTTTAGCCAACGTTTCCAAATTCGTCGCCAAGCTCTGGGATTACTGACTCGGCATTCGAGCAACATTCAATGCACATGATTTAAATCATTATTTCTAGAGACAGAACTAACCTCTAAATAGCAGCAGCATTAAAATTTGGTAACATTATTTAAAATATTATTTGTATTATAAATTACATATCTTTAAAACTTTGTTATTATATCATAGTAAGCTTGAAGATCTACAAGTTTGGATTCTAGTGATTGATTCATCATTTGCCTTAAACTCAGTTAAACATATAACTGACGGAATATCGATAGAATTTCATTGAGTACTCATTTAAAAGGGTCACAGGGGTATGATTTCAATTAATCCAGCTGCATTTCGCAAGTAGTTGTAGGGCATGACTATTAATAGACAGAAATCTGTCTTACATAAAGCGATGCTAAACTAATTAATTCTATCATAAAGGTTGGCAGTAAGTAATTGATCCAGTGATCCTTTTAATACTTTTGACAGGTATCAGTAAAAATCTGAAAATTAATGTATATTTCAACATTGTGAAGTGGCATCCTCATCAGACTATTGGGTAACAGCGAGACAAACAAATATCATAATATGAAAACCAGCTTCCCATGTCAATTGAAGTAGAATATACAGGGTGTCCCAAAAAGATTGAAACGCGCTTTAATTCTTTAACCGTTAGAGATAAGTAGGTAATGTAATTTGAAAAAATGTTCAAAATAAGATAGGAAAGAAGATTACATTAAGAAAAAAAATCCACCTATGAATTTTAAAAAGTTACACTTTTTAAATTTTTATATAACCCCTCTATGCAAATTTGGTCAATTAGAAAGTTTTTTCTTTCCATCCCAGAAAACCATTAAAAAAACCGCATCGCTGTATCCTTAAAATTGAGTGAGTTATGCGTAATTGAAAATTGAACGCTGTTTTTAGTGACCATATACCAAAATGGAAATGTAAATTTGCAACAATTTATAAACACATAAATTTTTTTATTTTATTTACAAAACACATTTTTGCGTATTTACGGTAGATTCACGATGCAGTTACAGAATTGTCTTTTGTTTTAATCTTATCAGGGACAAGTAATTTTATGCCATGTATTCTAAATTTACATTAGAAATTTTATAAGATTTCGTTGAAAATCAATAAAAGCCATTTGACAGATTTTTATAGCAAAATTTATGAAAAAGAAAAATACTGTTAAATTAGTCTGGTAGAATTTTAATTCTTTTCAAATTCATCACATTTATGTCAAACCGATATTCTAACAAATTAACTGCCAGACGATTTTTGCCTTTCATTTAACTGGAATTTAGCCGCTTCTAATACGTGTATATTAAAGTTTTTTTTATTTACTTTTAAGTTACATAAAGAAATGTAACTGACTGTAACTGACCTTAAACAAAAGATAATTAATGCATGCAATAATATTACAGGAGGAGAACTCAAAAATATTTACAGGAGCATTATTAGAAGAGCCCAATTATGTATTGGTGTTGATGGAAAACATTTTGAGAATGCTTTATGATTCGTGTGTTTTTAAATGTATTTTCGTTTTATTTATTATTTTTTTTATGTTACACTTCTTACAATCTTATGCTGTCAAAACTGTTTAACTCCATCAATAAGGACTCTATTTAAATGCCATTTTGGATTTCTTTTACACTTATTATCTTTTTTTGATCGAAGAATTTCTATTATCAATTTGGATATGGTCCCTATTTTCACCGACGAAAAAGTCTTTCAAGTGGTATGGAAAAGTGACATAAGTCATTTTTTTTTTCTGTGTTATTATTAAAAAAGTTTTAAAGATACAGTTATGCAGTTTTTTTTAATGGTCTTCTGGGATGGAAAGGAAAAACTTTCTAATTGACCAAATTTGCATAGTGGGGTTGTATAAAAATTTACAAAATGTAACTTTTTAAAATTCATAGGTGGATTTTTTTTCTTAATGTAATCTTCTCTCCTATCTTATTTTGAACATTTTTTCAAATTACATCACCTACTTATCTCTAACGGTTAAAGAATTAAAGCGCGTTTCAATCTTTTTGGGACACCCTGTATAACAAATGCCTTTACAAAAACTGGTACAGGATACATTGATAAAATTTCTAGTTTCTCAAAATTATTTGAATGTTTCGGTACCATTGTATAATGAGACAAGTCAGAGAAGAAACAAATCACATTTTCACTGAATGATGAAAACACATTAGCAATTAAATCAAGAGAATGTTATACTAAGTTTTTGGTAACATTTTAAAATACTTTAATTTTTCATCTATAAAACATTTCATGTATAATTAGAAGCATTGTAAGTTAATAAAAAAATAAACGATGCAAGTGAGCTATAGGCAATCGGAAAACAACTGCTATTTCTTGAAATTTGTGCATAAAATTTTAAACCATTTTTGCATTTAAATATTTTAAATTTCGTAACTAAAATTTACCGATAAAACTTTTTTTAAAAACTTTATAAATAACTCTCCAATATATATAATTTCTGTAATCAAAACAAATTAAATTCCCAGTATAAATAGCTAAAATATAATTAATAATAATAATCGTTAATTATAATTATTAAATATAGTTTATTTACAAGTAATTTAAAAAAATGCAATACTAAAAATTTCTTCTTGTATTTTGAAAAATTTCTTTTTGCTTCAAACTTTTTTGTTAAAAAGTTATATTTTCTCTACCTTGAGTTGATTTTTACTATTATTCTGTGATTTGTAAACGTTTTAGTTCAGGTTAAAATTTATTACAATTCATCTTTGTTACTGACTTCAACAACGGGAATGCCCCTCATATTTCCAGCACCTCTTTAATAAAGTTGTTACCGTAGTTCTCTCATGCAAAGGCAAAGGATTCCCTAAGCAAAAGAATCAATCAGTACTCAGATGTTTATTTTAAGGATCGTAAACACGGAAACTACGTGCATCGTAGTATTCTAATTTGTATTTGGTTAACCTTTTTTGATTGATTGAAATCAAAATTTGATTTTTAAAAAAGTACAATTTCGGTAAAGAGATCACACATGAAATTTCAAATATTTAAAACATGGCATTTACTTGAGTTATTTCAAGCATATGTTTGCTAAACTTCAAAATGATTGACGGTCATTTCTTTGGCCTAGATCTTTCTTTTCAAAAATAATAAAAATCCATGAGATAATATCCATACCATTTCAACAAATTAAACTGTTGCACTTTTAAATGAAAGTATTCATTTACAATCTGCAATATACACCGACAGAAGGTCAACACCTTAAATCATTTGGTTTCGAATGTGACAAGGAATGACATGTCGAATAGATCTACATTTTTAGATACCAATTCTTTGTACTAGATTTCATTAATCTAGCTTTTTGCATTTTCTAGTTATAGTGTTCGATTTTACTCCTGCATCGATGAACACTTTCTCTGAATAAGTTTCATTTCAAATGCGACATAAATCTACAAAATTTCTCAGAAAACTTTAAAACAAATTAAATCCGTTGAACTGATAGAATTCACCAATTCTTTTGAACATAATTCAGAAAAGCATTTACCTTTTTATTGATATCTGAAAAGTAGAGATTCGTTAAAATTTCGTGATAGAGTTTTTTAATCATGTGAGAATATAATCATGTTTTCGTTGGGATGTCTTGAATAATTGAAGCTGGAAATCACGTAGGCAATGAATAAAGCTTAAAGGACAATATTCATCGCCAATTTTAAACGCATATATTTTTTACCTGCTTTAACTAGTATTGCATTATTATTATTATGTATCCTTCATTGAAAGCAGATGCGTTTTTAAAATGTTGGCCCTGCTTTTATCTGTAATACTTTTACATTAGTTTCTTTGACATCAGATGCGTTTTTAAAAGATTGGACATCATAGCTATTATTTTCATTAGTACAATTTTGTTAGCGGAAATTAAAAAATTTAATTTTTATAACAAGTTCCAAAAAATTTCACTCGCATTTAATAATAGTTTAGATAAGGGAATTTTTTCTTTCCCCTTTTGGGGAAATACCACTTCATTTATTCTTAAGCGGGAAATATTTTTGGATTTGACTCTTATTCTTAGATTAACCCATTATAAAACTGTTTTGTAACCCCAGAAATTAGAAAACAGCAGTTTATGTATATAAAAATATTGTTTTCCTAAAAATTCTGCATACATTTATATGCTTAAGAATTTACTGGAAAATAATTAATCATGAATAGCATATATATGAATGGATAAAGGGATGATAGAGATTGGGATTGTTTCATTCCAGTTTAAACAGTTTAATGACAAATAAATTTAGACAAATAATAACCTAAAAAATAATAAATCTCTCTCATGATAATTTGAAATTTGGCGAATTTATATTTTATTTTAATATTTTATTTATTTTGATGAGAATATGAGCTCCGTACCTCTGAAAAAATACAATTTATTAAGGCAGACGTCGAATGGATAATTAAGAATGCGATTTTTGAAAAGTGAATCGTATTGTCTAAAACTATGAGATTTTTTTCGGAATTGATTATAACAAAATAATAATATAAAAATGTATGCAGAGTTTTTATGATTATATAATCTGTCAATTAAATTAATAAGCTTTTTTTTTCTATGAATATGCTATTTATAAACAAAATTTCTTAGTAGAGTTTTAAACTACTTCTACAGAATGTCTATTTACAGCTTAAGGTATCCGACTACGTTAAAACACTAGTTATTGACCACATAGGTGATTTTTTAAATTCTTATTTCTTGTAGTTCAGACTTTTCACTTTCCAAAATAATCTATTTTTTCTAAGAAAAGGAAGATCTCCATCTCATCAAAGGAAATTTTAAGCAAAACGTATTTTTCAGTTAAATTTGTCTTTAATTTTCTCAAAATTTTAATTTTTATGAAAATTCTTCACCATTATCATGATCTCAAAAACTAATGGAGATACTTGCATAAAAATTTCAGCGCGTGTTTTAAATGATACAGGCAGCGAAATGAACCAAAATTTTTATTGTTGGTCAAACAAATTTTTATTTGCAGAAGTTTTTTGAAACTTAAGTTGTGAATTTAAGGGGAAAAATGCACATATACGCATATTTTTACCTAAAAATTCTTTGCAACTCAAACCTTTTCTTAGATTTTGGTTCATTTCCGTCATCAGTATATTCTATAACTTGTGTATAAAAAAAGAAAAAAGTATAAAGAAAATTATATAGAGTATATAAAGTATAAAAAAAAATGAAATTATTGCATTACAATTTTGTGTAGAATGTTAACCGTTTTGTTTAATTTCAATAAAATTTACTACAAATTTTCATATTTCTCAAAATATATGATACTTCAAAATAAATTTTTTGTATTTATAGTAATTTTATTTTATTATTAACAATACATCTGAAAACCACAATTTAAAATAATGTTTAAAAAAATCAATTTTTTCTAAAATTTTCCTTCGAAGGTAGTCGGATACTTTAATATATAATCCAATTATTTCACGCTGTTTAGTATTATTTTATACTTTCAACTTTTTACATGCCTTTTCCGAGAAAAGAAAGAAAACAGGAAAACGATCACCCAAAATAAATAATTCAGTTTTCCGGAAATTGTTCAAGGAAGCCAGCTCTTCAGACCCGTGCAACGAACCACTTTCAGTTTTGCTGGGTGGAATCTAATGGAATGCGATCTATCAAACTACGGCATTTCGCCTCCAGCCATAGAAGACACGGCGATCCTTGAAGCAAGAATCAATCGATTCATCACAAGATATTTGTGGCTCAAACGTTTGGTTTATACTTGCGTGATATAAGTCCATGCGAGGAGGAGACACATCCAGGAATGTAAATGATTTGTTTCAAATGACAATAGATTTTTTAAACTACCAAAATTTTAATGATTATTTCCTCCAAGTACGTTAATTTGTCAAAATACAATTCAATTAAATATCAAAACTATGTAAATACTTAAAAAAAAATAAGTGCAAATATGATAAGCCTTCTTTTTAAAATGAATAACTAGAATGAAGATGCTTTTGTAAAATTGAAAATTATTTTTATCTGGGACCTCTTCATGATACAATATTTAAATAGTTGGACAAGGAAGACCAAGCTTCAATCAGCACTTTAAAAATAAAAAAATAAAATTGTGTTTTTTTGGGGAAAATATATCGATAGGAATCACATATTGATTATGTATTAACATATTTTTCAATCCTACTTCCATTTGAAAAGGTCATTTCAAAAAAAATCCCGAATGCACTTATTTTTAATGGAATGCACGAAATTAATATATCAAATGAATTCCAGGAGTTATTATTCAAAATTGGCTCAATATATACTCAAAGGAAAAGCTAGATTCAGACCAAAAAATCTGTATTGCTCACCTATTATTCGCCAATGTATACGAGGCCATTGTGGCCTTAACCTAAATAACACAACTTTAACCTGGGGAAAGTGAATACTTTACATAGAGAGATACATAGGAGACTATGCTCGAAAGTTTTAAGAGTACCGCTCCATCACATGATTTCGGAAAACATCAGGACTGAATTGAAGAAAAAAAGAAATCACGAAGTTTCAAATTATAAATTTTAAAATATATGAACAAGTTTATACCGGAAAACAAAAAAAATATAAAATTTTGTGAGACAAGTTTGAATAAACTGTAAATTCACCTAAAAAATTTTTGAAAAATATGCAAAATTGAAAACCCTAAAAGCCAGAGGAAGTCAATATGAATTGTAATTTTAAAAAATTAAAGCATAATTAATATTTAAAAACATTTTAATCTTTCAATAAAATTTTAAAAAAACATCACGACTAAATTTGAAAAAAGAAGAAAAAAAAAAAAAACACGACATTCCTAAGGAATTCCCGAATTTATCTGTAAAAATATAAAACTGGAAAATAATACGAAATTATAATTTATAAAACATGTTTGAATAGGCAGAAAATTCAAGTAAACAAACTATCAAAAATATACAAAATGAAAAAAAAAAATATTAAAGGTGAAAGAAAGTCAATGTAAATTTTAATTTTAAGAAATTAAGGCACAATTAATATTAAAAACATCTTAATCACTCAATTATTTTTTTAAAAAATGTCACAAACGGGATTTAAATTCTCCTTTTTGGAATTTTTTTTTATATTGTACATCTATTAATCTGATTTAAGTACCACAATTGATTTAAAAAATGTTTCCATCTTTATAGAATGGTGATAATGACTTTTTTTCTGAAATTTTATTTTTGTTGCATATTATTTTTCTTTGTCTAATGAAGAAATTCTTTTATTATAAAAAAATATTATGAATTTCAAGAAAAAAATAGAAATATTTAT
>JAPMOQ010051890.1:61504-105462 GCA_026543055.1 Argiope trifasciata
AGAGTAGGGGTGTTTTATTTCTGGCCACCTTGTATATATATATATATCCCACTCCCGCCACTAGCGAGGCCGTAGGATTTTCTTTTAAGTTAAAAAATTCTACCCGGTGTCTTCATCAGATACCTAAAGATATCACATTCCCTAGATTTTGTTGTTAATTCAACAAACCGGCGCAGATTTTGTTGTTCATACCAAAAATTTTAATGAAAAAAAAAGGTTTAAAAATTTAAATGAAAATCTCAGATACAGAACTGACTTAACATCAAATACAAATTACAATACTTAGCAACAGAAATCAAAATTTTAATGCAAAAAGTGAAACTGTAACTGTTTCTCAAAAGAATTTGTTGATTTTGTCCGTCACCTTTATTTGCAGCTTGGCGTCTTTGGTACAGCAAGGAGCACACTATACTTCACTTTTATCGCATTTTGTTGTAAATAAAATTATCAGAAACTACAGAAAATGCTTACGTTTAATTCAAACTCCTTAGATCAATTTTTCTGAAAACCGTAATTCTATACACGAAAAGTAATAACACAGCGGTACAAGTCAACTACAGAAATTATTACATTATAAACACATTTTCAAAAAAAATGAATTTACGGGATTTCTAACATTTACATTCTTCTGTTATACGAAATGAAATTTAACTATTCATAGCTTCATACATTCATGTTTAGATAACATACGATATGCATGTGAACTTTGAAACGAAGAGATATGGAAATTATTTACAATTAGTAAAATTTAAATAAAAATAAAAAATAGGAATTTATCAATCTTTTTTTTAAAAATGCATTATCAGACTTCGAAATTTTTTTTTAAATAGTGATAAAACATTAAAAAGAGACAAACATTTTTAAAATACCACTTTATACAAACAGGCGGTAAACACATCAAGTAACATTAAAAGATTTTCTTTCATATCTCGTGCCTGTTTACCCCTTAATTGTATAAAATAAATGTATAATTTGTACTAAAAATAATTAATAAAGATTTTATTTTATTTTCAATTTTATCATAAATACATCTAACTTAAAATGTAATTAAATTTCTCATATCTATGTAATGATGCTGTCTTAAAAATATTTGTTTGAAATAAAGTTGAATTAACAGTATTAAATAAATTTAATCGAATAATTCATTTGTATCAAACATTCGATAGTCAAATTTATTTTATATTAAAATACCGATCATGTTTTTTTTTAAACTTATGT
Organism: Argiope trifasciata; assembly: GCA_026543055.1. Classification (NCBI taxonomy): domain Eukaryota; kingdom Metazoa; phylum Arthropoda; class Arachnida; order Araneae; family Araneidae; genus Argiope; species Argiope trifasciata. The sequence continues at coordinate 62,723 of JAPMOQ010051890.1, forward strand.
GTCGTTTTGCATCAATTTCAAGCTTAATATTGAATGATTTAACCAATATAAAATATCAAAACAAGAATTTAAATATAAAATAGAACAAAAAAAACATACCAACAAGTCTTCCTTGACAACGTAAATAACCACTTTACAGTTTGAAAAATAAAGTACGAGGAAGTTACACCACGGTAGTCAAATAAACAGAAAGATGTATTTCAAATTGTTTTGCTGAAATTCAAAAGTATTTTCACACATCAAATTGATCATCAGCAGAGACAAGTATTTCTGATTTCGAATCCAAATACACGCAATTCATACATCACGAAGATAACGGTTATCTGTCGTTCTGGAACAGGAGTAAGGTTTAAGTAAAGCAGCGTTCACATGAGAACAATTATTTTGCACAATAGGAGTTACGAATACTTCAGGTATATCATGTGACCACAATGGGGCAATTGCAAATAGTTGCTCCGATGAAACCAATATTTACTATTGGCTCATTCAGTCCAAGTGATTTTTCCAGTGGTAGGCATGACCTTTTATTACGAGTAATAGTTGCATTCATGTGAACGCTGCTTATCGTCGGATATACGCTTGGCCAGTTATAAGACGGCCAGTAGGCAGCACATGTATAGAAATGTTGAAAAATGCTGCTTGGTCGGTACCAAGTACATGTCCCGAAAGAACAATTATAAACCACTGTTTGTATCTTTTCTTACTGAGTATACGTTGGCAGAATTTGGCGTTTTCTTCTGGCGTGAAAAAATTAATCACTCATTACAAATTAATTCCGCCATTTTTTGATGATTAATTCTATTTTTTCGCTTTATTTACTATTTCTTTCCTATAATTTTCCTAATACGTATTGACCTTTTTTGTTGATTACCGTATGTTGACCTTTTTTTTTAAATTTTACCATGTTCCTTTATGCAAGTAGTCATCATTTTAATATGATGCGCAATGAAAAGGAAAAATTCATATTACGTCAAAACGGCAATTTATAGCCAAGCATGGACTGCTTGAATATATCTTACGAAGTTGTGGCAAACATGAATCATTACCTTTCTACAAATGCGTTGTTTACTTAACTTCTTATTACTGTTTGCAAACCCGACATAAGAGTCAAACTTTTTTCATTCATAATTCGTAAAATATTGCCAGAATTTAAAAATAATACCCTACATTATTTGCTAAAACTTTGCACCTAACACTACACTCGATAAAAAATTTCTATGATAATACAGTTAAGCTAACCGATTCCAATAAATATATCAAGAATTTGAAACTATCTGTCAAATTTGGGTTCGAAACAAGAATCAGATTTTCCATGACAAGGTATTTCAGGAATGCAAGTATGAGGTACTATAGAATATGCTCACAATTGTGACTGTCATCAAGTGCAAGATATTTAAAAAAAGAAAGAGTACACTTAATGATGAACATATCAAAATACTTAATGAGAGATGACATATTATACAAACAAAATTCTACAAATGATAATTTGACTCAACAATTCTTAGTATATTCCTTAGGCAACTCGTTGTTATTTCACTTTATAAGTTTCACAAAACAACAATGGTTGTATTTCGAAATCCTTTTTTAAATGCTTTTTAATTACATTTGTAAGATAAATGAAGGGCGACTTAGGGGTATCTCATTTTTCCCGTGATCTGGGCGTCCAGGGTGCGAGTCCTGGTTGAAAAAGAGTTGTTCTTCCTTTGTACTCTATCCCTGAGATGTGTGAAGGAGCTCCCATGTAAAAAGGGACTGTACAAGCGAATGTGCGTGTGTGTAATCTTCATTTTGCAAGATGTCAGACTTCTGCCTTCGGGTGCTCAGGGTTTTTAACTTCAAAAGCTACTGCATCCCCTTTCAGTGTTAAAAACGGACCCGGCATCATCATTATTAGATAAACAAAAATTAGAAAGATGCATGTATAAAAGTGTAAAGCATTTAAATTAATACGAGTTATATACCTGCAGGTAGTTAGAAGTTTGATATTTTTTTCATGGTACTAAATGGCACCAAATATATAGTTAAAATTAGCAATTATTAACCCTTTGAATTTGCATGGTGTCTCTCAAACATCATTCAAGACGGTGCATCATTTGGCTTTTTATTTATCTATTTTTCAAATTTAACTGTTAAAAATATCTACAGGATGGTAAAAAGATATAAATTAATTTTTCGCGGAAAATGATCTCGTAAAAAATTATAGATTTTTATTTTCCGGAACAATGAATAAGCCTTTGAATCAGATTAATAATTTTGCATCGAATTCCTTTTCCGAGTGCAAAGGGATAATATTAGCTAATTACCTGATTGACAAATGTGGTCAATAAAAGTAATTTATTTCAATAAGATATTTTATAGATAAAATGTTTTTTTAAAAAAATTCTAAGAAGAAAAATGATTATTATTATTTTTTCTTCCTCTCTAAAGAAAGAAAGAATAATAATAATCATTTTTAAATGCCGTTAAAGTCTCATTGTTCAAATTGCGGTGTAAAACTTAATTTTATGGGCTATATCGCTAGAACTTCTGTTAAGTCCCATTTACTAAATTTATACCCATAAATAACTAAAAACAAATAATTTCGAAGATACTTCTTCGAAACCAGAGAAATCTTAGAAATTCTACAGTGAATAATAGTTATATACCAAAACAATTTGACAGAAATAGATCCCTTATGGGATCTTTTAAGATATATCTCTTTTGAATCTTGATGATATATGCATAAAATGTATATTATACTCTTTGGAAATAATTAAGTACGCATACTTCTTCAGACATCATATTTCATAAAGCCACAATTTATACAAGATAAGAAACCAAACGTATCTTTATCTGGATTCTTTAAAATAACTTTTAGTGAAATTTTTCGTGGAATTTCTATCTCAACATTGGAATTTAGTGTAGAAGTTATTATTTAAAGTATGTGCTACATTCTGTGTCAGTTTGTATTCACAAGAGAAAATGATATTTGACTCACGATACCACAAGCAATTTGTAAACTGAATTATATATGGAAGTCGAGTACACGGAGTCGAAAGAAATTTCGACTCCTTGATTATTACTTGAGATGAAGTTACAGTTTCACGATAGAAGGATTGTCAAAACATGCTTATAACATAGGATGTAGAATAGGATGTTAGGAAGGTTTTATTTAGTATTATTAAATTTAATTAAAATATTTGTAGACACACTTTTATTCACGTGTACGTAAAAATACGCACAGTACGTAAAAAAACACACAGTACGTAAAAATACTCTTAATAATGTTGAGTAGCTTCATTTTCTTATCTTTATAATTCATTATAAAATATTTCTCATTTTTATTCACGTACATTTCAGTACGTAAAAATGCTCTTAATTATGCCGCGTACTCCATTTTCTTATCTTTATAATTCCTCATAAAATATTATTTTGCTTGGTTTCATTTTTTTACACAAATTCAGAACTAATTGTAGCATTAAAAGAATAAATCCTCTTAGAATAGAATAAAATGTTCATTTTCCTCCAAATAAAATCACAAAAGATTTTGATTGAGATAATCAAAGGCCAAATTTTGATTTAAATGATCAATGATAAAATAATTAAGTTGGTCAAATATTAAAACAGCTTTCAGCTGTACAAAAATAAATGTACAAAATTTCTAACAAAAAACACCTTTAAATAAAAACACTTATTCATCGGAAAGTCAAAGAAAAAAAGTAAATGAATTATAAAATTTCATCCTAATAAATAGGAAACAAAACCAACTAAATAAAAATGAATTCAAACACAATACAGCTGCATACAGAAAAAGCCATCAGGAATGAACATTGAAAACATTAAGAAATAATCATATGTAATAAAAACATTATCTGCTTTCTGTGAAAAATATTTTTTATTATTTCCAATTCATCTAGCTTCTGAGCTGAACGAATTTTGGTTTCCATGTTTTTTAATCTATATGTAAGTAAAATAAAGGTTTATTCTGCTAGAATTCGAGAGAAATTCTATTCGAAAGCTGTATAATTTCACAATACTTACACACAATAGTTCTTCATATTCAATTTTCTTCGCCATCCAATCATGACTTATAATAGAACAATAATTAAAAAAGGAGCTCTTTATTGTAAAAAATGAATAAGCAGAGTAGTAATTATTGCTAAAGAATTCAACGCCTACTTTTCTTTAAATTAAAGAATGATATGACTTTAACAGCATTTTTTTAAATTTATATAATATTTGTATAATTATTATATTTATGATTAATTATTTATTATATTTATATAATCTGTATATATTTATGAGAACTTTAGATACCTTTTTTCTAAGAAATCGGAACAGTTAACTTACAATTACAATTTTGGTTATAATTTTTGTTTATTATTCTTTAAAAAAATAAACAGAAGCAACAAAAAATATATAATATACATATTCTTTAGTACTTAATAATTAGCATGAAAGCTATATTATTAATTTGATTATGGTTAATGTATCAAAAAATATCACAAGAATTTCATAGCTATAATTTCTTCATATTCGATATCATAGACAATAAACAGGTAAATTCCAAAACTAGAGTTAGCTATAGAGGAAATTTTATTTTACTACAGCGAAGAGAGATTACACAGTATACTATTACTAATCAAAATGTTTTACAACTCTACTGACATCCATTTAAATTTCAGTACGATAATAAAATTTGCATTACGTCTACTTCATCACTCACGTTTTGTGGTGCCATCTATTGAAATTATAGTATGCTCTTTGAATAATTATACTGAAATGTACAAAGCGTCTCTGATGCCAAAAGTTTGTATGAATAGTTAAATGAAGTAGTAGGAAACTGAGAAATTTTTAATATTATAATGCAATTCTGCTTTGTTCTGTTGCGTTATTCTATTCTAATTTTTAAAAAAAATGTTTTATAACTGAAACGAACAGATCAGGATTTCGTTGTATGATATATTGATATAAAGATATCCGTTTAGAGTATTGATATATGAGCAATAATTATAGAACGATTATTCATATGAATATGTTTGAAAAAAATTACGGTACAGAGAAGACTCGATAACGTAATGTACTGATATAAAGACATCCTCTTAGAGTATTGATCGACGAACAGCAATTATAAAGTGATTATTCAGATGAATATGTTTGATAAAAAATACGGTATGGAGCAAGAATCCGTAAAATGATACACTGATATAAAGATATCCGCTTAGAGTATTGATCGACGAACAGTAATTATAAAGTGATTATTCAGATGAATATGTTTGTTGAAAATAACGGTACAGAGAAAGATTCCGTAACATGATATACTGATATAAAGATATCCTCTTAGAGTATTGGTGTATGAACAATAATGATAGAAAAATTATTCAGATGAATATGTTTGGTAAAATAATTTAAAATGTACGTCATATCTGTAGTAAAAAGAATTATTTTTATTTTTAATATTAACTTAATTTTTAGCTTTCTCTTAATAACATTATTATAAATATTGCAGAGTACGAATTTAATCGATTTTACACATACGCGTGTGTGTGTACCTTTTCAATCATATTATTTGCTTTTTTCAATAATATTTCAACTCTTTTAAAGAAATAAGGGGATAGTAATTATTAACATAAGCAATTTCCGATTATTAATTTAATGTGCGTGAAAGTTAGTTCATCTATAAATTATTTTTATTCATTTTGTTGTTGTGACTTATAGCACTTTTCATTGATACTAATTTTGATCGCTAAATATTGAACATTGATACTTAACTTTTGATAATTTATTTTTAAATTTTAGACAATGGAATATTTTTAATACAGACCGAATTCAAGGTATCATAGTGCAATTAGAAAAATGGTTTGTCTTTCTTATAAATTTCATTTAATGTGACTCTTTTATTCGTCTTCTAAACTAAGCCCATATTTCAAAAAAAAAAAAACTTTCTCCTTTAACTTTCAAGAATGTAAGAAAATCACACCATTATTTATTCGTGGAAACAAGGAAAACTATTTAAATTTCAGGACTAGAATGTTGAAAATTAGACAAAAAAGGTAGTTTAAAAAAATCGTCAAAATTCAGCTGAAATTTAAATGATTATTAAATTTGCAGCAATCTTTTTGAATTTTGAAAAAAAGTATCAAGCTAATCTTTGAGCTTTAGCATTTTTGAAAGTTACCACGGATAAATGAGAAGAATTTGCTGAATTTCTAATTAATTAATATTCCAATTAAAATTTCGAAAATACTCCTACCTCCTGTATGAGCCAAATTTTTTAACTATATATTGAACGTTCTGACTTATAGAATACCAAAGCATATACCAATACATTCAACTTTATTATGAGAAAAGCTAAAGAGTGGTAGTGAAGTTTCCTCTCAACATCTTAAATGGTTCCCTACGCTTTGATTCAGATGGCTGGCGCCGCATTCATTCATGGGCCTAAATGGTCATTTCTACATCTGAATTAATCTCGGTACTCTTTCTTTTCACAAATGTTGCTTGCATTGCAAGAAAAATAGGAGGTAATTATATTCTAGACTAGCTGCCATTGGTGACCAGCTGGTTCGCCATGAGTAATGCGTTCTAAAATTCAATTAAGTCACATATTCATTAGCCTTGAAGTAATTCTGGGCATTGTTTGGCTTGAAATTAAAAATGTTTTTTTTTCCGTGTTGTTGCCAAAATATTAAATATGTTTCTTTAAAGAAAGCGAAAAAGGAAAAAAATTATTGAATAAATGATTTAGATGTTGCAAACGATTATAGAAACCTTGGCTTTGCATTTATTTTTTTCGAAACCATCACATTTTATAATGGAAAAAAAATATTGGATTAATGAAAAAGATATTGCAAACGATTATAGGAATATGCCATTAAGTCGAGATTTCAATGCATATCGTGTCTAAACATGATTATGTTTACCGTAAATAATGAAGATTTATTGAGTTAATGATTTAGATGTTGCAAACGATTATAGAAACCTTTGCTTTGCATTTATTTTTTAAAGTATCACATTTTATGTTTCTTTTATTTTATCCAGTCACGTGCTAAAAGTTGCATGTCTTTAGAGTTGATTTACGATGATAGTTTTCTTTTTTTAAATTTGAACTTCCATCATTGTTTTCTTTTATTTTATCCAGTCACTTGCTAAAACAAACATGGTTAAAATATTTATTTAATAATTCGTTAAAAATAGAGGCTTAAGTTATACATTAAAACACTGATACCATTAGAAAGCTATTTTTTTTAATTGATGTAAAAATCCTGTTTGTGCGATAATATTGTCGGAAGTTATAGCGGAAGAACTTCGAAATTTCATTTAAATTTTAATTAATTCAAATTCTAATTAAAAATTCGAAAAAAGGGTTCATAGGTGCACATTCCCGACCTCCAAGGTATACATGTACCAAATTTGGTAGTTGTAGGTCCAACGGTCTGCCCTGTAGAGCGCCAACACACACACATTGAGTTTTATTAGAAGTATAGATTAATATATTAGTTATATATTTACAATATGTAGGAATTTACAAAAAACATTCTGCTAAACCGAAGTCCGTTTGTTCATGGTGAACACCACCTTCCCTGTCCGTCCCTCGTCCTTATATTACCCCACCGGTCAATCCTCTCTGGGGATTGCGATCTTCGACCTCGGGATGCAAGATTTGGCGAAATATCGCCCTGTGTAGAGAGAAACATGGTCGATCCTTAGCTCGAAGCTCGGCCAGTTCCCGAATTGGCCGGCTATTTAGCACATTGGCCGGGGCGTGTGTCTGAAAACTGATGTACTGGAAATGAATAGCCTATTTGTGACTTTGCCTGGCCAATTCCCGAAGTGCCCGAAACTTCCTGGCCAATGTGCGCAATGGCCGACCAATTTGGGAACTGGCCGAGCTGAGGGCTTTGGCCATACGGATAATTTTCTGTAATAAACTAATTCAGTATATAATGTGATTATCTTTTTGTTTGTTCGTTTGTTTTCACCAAGGGAGAGGAAATTTTCATAAGAGACCAGGAGGTTTCTGATACTGTGAAATCCTTACTCACTAAAACTTCTCCCTTCAGACTACAGCACACCTAGGGCCGCCGTATCTCGTTGACCTTTGTTCCGAAGGACGATCCTAGGGGCCTAAGAGGGACAGATTAGTCGGAAAACTGCTCTGTAGCAGCTATAATGTGATTATCATTATCATTACGGTATACAAACACCCAAAATTTACTGATTATATTTTTCTTCTGACTTTGGCCGATAACCCCATGCCATTTCGCGAAATGGCTGGCCAAACCCCGAAATCAATGGAACGCCGAACATTGACCGGGCATTGTAAGGCAATTTTGGTTGTTTCGTGATTTGGCCGGCAAATTCGGGAACTGGCCAACTTCGGGCTTTGATCGTAACACACACACACACATACAGTGGGTAAAAAAAGTCTCCGTTCGCAAACACGAATGCAAATCAAAGCTTAATTTGTCACACAAAATTCATAATGATAAAAATGAAAACTTAAAAATGAGTTAAAACTAATATTATTTAATATTTATTCACATTAAAAGGATGATAATACTGACAAAATTAAATAATAAATCTTAAAAACTCAAAAAATGCTGTAAACATGGAACAAAAAAGTCTCCGTACGGTGCCCTAGCACACGAAAAAAATTTACAAAAATGCAAAATACATTTAACAAATATACATTTAATGATCAGTGGGCCCTCCTTTGGCCTTTATCACCTCTTTCAGACGTTGAGGCATCAGCCCTACAAGTTTTTTTTGTTGTTTCTGAAGAAATATTACACCAAATACTACTAATGGCGCTTTTGAGCTCAACTTTGTCTTTTATGTCATATTTTTAAAGCTGTCGGCCAATTTCTTCCTACAAATGTTCAATGGGATTTAATTCGGGTGACTGGGGAGGGCTATGAAATTGTTGTTTAACATGGTAAAGGCACCACTCTTGGCAAATCTTAGAGGTGTGTTTAGGATCGTTGTCCTGCTGAAAAGTAAATCCAATTTCAGAGATAGTTTCTCTGCGCTGGATAACACATTTTTTTTAAGAATATCCAGATATCCATATCGATCCATATTTCCCTCGATGAACTGCAAATTTCCTACTCCAGAAGCACTCATACACCCCCACACCATAACACCGCCGCCACCGTGCTTCACAGTTCAGCATAAATTCTTAGTTAGCATTTGTTCGTTTGGTTTTCTCCACACCATAACTCAGCCATCTGACTCATGAATGTTAAATTTTGATTCATTGCTAAAAAGAATGGATTCCCCAAAAGAAAATGGCTTGCTTACATGCTTCTTTGCAAACTCGAGGCGCTTTTTCCTGCTGTACAAACTTATGTAGGGTTTCTTCCGGGCCGCAAGTCCATGATAACCACTTTTTTTAATGACTTTTCTCACGGTTTGAGTGGAGACTTTAATGTTGTAACTAACCATTAAAACAGCTTCCAACTTCGGTGCACTAATTCGTGGATTTTCTTAAACTTGGCGTAAGATGTTTCTCTTATGCAAGCGATTTAATTTTGACGGCCTCCCGGATCGATCTCTATCCTCAAGTGAATGAAGTTTACAATATCTTTCAATGATATATTGCACAGTAGACTTCAATTTTTTAATCCTTTCACTAATGCTTTTCATGGATAATCCATCATTTCGCAATTTAATCACTAATTGCCGAATAGCTCTGGGAACTTCCATTTTGAGACGATCAAAAACAAATTTAAACTCAACAGCTGTCAAAATGTTGTTTCCTTATCAGTGATTAACTTTCTGATGTCAAAGATTTACTGCGGGCCTGTTTTAAACACTTCAGAAAGAATTTGCATAAAGCGTACGGAAACTTTTTTTGCACTGCAATTTTCAATTTACCTTAGATATTGCAAATAATATGCTTTTCTCGTTTTTTAAAAATGAAAATTTACAAAAATCTCTTTCTATAGACTTATACTAAATACATATAGTCAGTATTTAAAGAAAAAATGCAATACTTTACAAATTATGCTCATTTATTCTTAAATTTAGTCACCGTACGGAAACTTTTTTTACCCACTGTATATATTCAAATTTAGGCTTCTTTTAAACTTACTTTTGATCTAACTAAACTCTCTAGTTTGACTGCTGATTTGAAAGACTCCTGACTATCTGTAATTTTTTACTGAAAACTTTCCTGTCAATTCTGTAGGTTTTCAGAAAAAAAAATCACAAAAGAAGTAGATGTTTCAAATGCAATTCTCTTTATTGAGCCTGCTATCTTTCAATAAAAGCAGAGGCTAAATTTGAATATCCCATTAAACAATTTAAAGCAGCAAAGTTATTTTATGCATTTTCCCCAAGCAACAATACAATTAAATTGAGATGAATAGAGTATATTTTAAATCAAAAGTCCACAATCATAAATCTGACATTTCTGAAGAACTCTAAAGGAATAAGTGATTTTTAGTTCTCTCTTGATTTTAAAGAGCTTCTTTCAAGAAAAGATGTCGCTCTTGACGCTTTGCTAAAATCAATATTTTGATATCGCTCGCAGCTGCAACATCATTATTAGTCATATCTTTCGTTGCAGCTACGTCTACCTGATTTTAAAATTCATCTGCTTTCCAATTTCATCCCAGCCGGAAGCTAATGACTCTGTATATGATAAGTTTCGAGAAAAATTGTGTTTTATTTTTTATAATTATATACAAAGGGTTGGTTATTGATAACAAAATTCCTTTTAGAGATAAACGCGTCAGATGAGAACTTTTAGATTATTACTTGCTTCAAGTGTACAAGTTTAAATGCAGATTTTAACTGAAGAATGAATGTGTTTTCGTCATAAATACATTTTGTTAATTAATGCCGTTGTAATTTTTATTACGTATGAAATATCCATAATTCATAACCCTTTCATCTACAAATTTATTTAACTTCCTAATTAGATGGCACATCCTATCTGGGACATTTATTGTTACTTTGATTTATTAGATAATATAAAGAGTTTTGAGATATTCAAGAATTTCCGAAGGACTTTCCCGTAATTTCAGATTTAAAATTTGGAATTCAGTTATACGTTGCGCACGACAGACACGCCATTGTATTCGAAAAAGTTAATTTTAGGAGTTAACGAAGATATTTGTTTTAAAAAAATCTTGTTACAAGAAGATTTGTAAAATCTCATCAATTTATATTGATATTTTGAGATTCGATTCTACTTTATTGATATTTTGAGATTCGATTCTACTTTATTGATATTTTGAGATTCGATTCTACTTTATGATTTTAAATTTTATTGTAAGGGTTCAATTGTAACAGCTATCTGTTGGCAATTCAATGAATAATTACATAAATAAGACAAGTAATATAATATATATTACTTATATCTAATATATAAATATATAAGATATTATATATATTGAAGAAGTTCCGAAAATATTTATTCTGGAACATAGAAAGTTGCAATTTTTATTCCTGAAATCGTCATGCATTAAGCAAAATTTTTAAAAATTATTTCCAATTTTTAAAATACCATTTTAATAAAATTATTTTATACAGAAAGTAATTCATTATTATGAATGCATTTATCTTTTCAAAAGCAAATAATTTTCTTAAAACGGTCAAGCTGATGCTGCTGACGGGCAAATGATGGATTCGCTAAAACATTTTGAGAAATGTTGTAACGCTTCAAAAATAAACTTGCTTTTCGGAATTTAATTTCGAAAAATAAAAAATTATAGTAAAAATTTCCTAAAATTTATCTAGCATTAAGAATACATAGCAATTGTGTTTAAATATGATTTTGGACATTGCTATCCGATTCCTTAAACACACACACACACATATATATTCATACTTCCTTATAAGGATATATTTTTAATTACCATGCATAATGTCTCAATGAACAATTTTACATATTGAAAGTCTCTATTATTATGTGATTTTGTACGATATTCCTACCATGCCTTTCGAAATTATAAATACTGAACAGTATTGTAAGGATATTGTAACAATGTTGATGGACATTTTGTGCTAATATGAATGGAGAATATGGAAATCTATATGAACTGTGAATAGAGTGATGAGAGGACAGAAAGGTTGCTTTCGCAATAGCAAGTTGAGACAGCTTCAAAACTTTCGGAAGTTTGTTGTGAGTATTTAAAAAGATATTTCCGTTGAGTGGAACTGCAATTTTAAACTTTTCAAAGATACAACAACTGAGCTACTATATATTTCAGATAGCAGAGATATGTCTTACATAAAAGGATTTTAAGGCAACACAGTACCTCAAAATTTTTTACTTAAAATTATATTTGACCTTCATTTTATGTAAAATAGTACTTTATAACTCTTCCGTAAAAATATTTTCTTAAATAATTTAATATTTAAAAAACACTTTGAGCTTTTTTAAAACCTCTAAAGCTTTTTTAAAAAATGTAAAAATGCTTCCTCAAATTTTTTATAGATAGCTATTAAAAAAATATAGTTTTTATAATTTTCTACCTAAAACACCTGGCATGGATTTTCTCCTGCCAACCATACTTATTTTTTTTATAATTTTTTTTATTGGAAAACATAAAAAAAAATCTGAAAAAAAAGGAAATCCGGCTTTGGAAATTTTTTTAAAAAATTCTACTCACTTTAAAGCCAATTCCATTAAAAATTTTAAAAAAGATATATTTCTTAACATTCCTAAAAAATTTCACATATTTACCTACATTTTTAAGAAAATCCTAAGCTTTCGAAATATAGTACATAAACAAAAAATGAACCTTGGAGAAAAAATTGCATTTAGTTTTTATTCCTTTAAATCATAATATAAAATTTACCCAAATTTGTCTGCAACTCTTACAAGATGTTATTTATTTTATTCTAAGTTGTTTAAAGTTTTGATCGATGCAGTTTTAACCTTTGAGCATTTGCTCCAACTGGTACTGTTTTTTCATTGAAGTTTTGTGCCTTTAATTAGATACATTGCTCTGACAGCTCATTTGATGAAATTCTTGGTAAACTGGCAATATTTTTGAAAAATGATGTTTTTTTTATTGCTGCTTGAATATGAAAAGTGTGCTTGGTAATATTTTTATTCTTCTGTCATGCATCAAAAATTCTTCAATAACTTAATAAAAAATAAAGTTTTAAAGAAAGCTAAGTTTTGCAGACACTTTTAAAAGGACCAGAGAAATTTAGAAAATATAGTTTCGAGAAAAGTTATTAAAATGTATCTTTTTTTTTATTTGTGCTCTTCAAATTTTCCTTTTATTGAATAATTCATTTCATATTGACCTTTTAGTTCAATACAAACATATATTTTGTCGAAGAAACAATAAACACATTTTTTCATATTTTCATCTACGTTTCAGAGACCACTTTTCCCTTAATATTGATTCGAAAATTGCTATTTGCTCTTTTTCTCAAGAAATCAAACAAGCGAAAAAAATTTTAATTTCTGAAAACTTTTGAAGAATTACTTTTGTAAAAAAAATTTCTGTGCAGCATAAATATAAAAAATCGACTGTTATAAATTTGTCAGAACGATTGGTAAGTTTGATGTTTGTTTTCTTTAAAATTTAAGAAATTGTTTTATAAACACTTTTCTTTCTATGACCTTTTAAAAATTATCAGTTTACAACTAATGTACACATACAGATTACTAAATGTATCTTGATAATTGATTAATACACAGCAAATTCAAATATTCTAAAACTCTTGTGGAGTGTCATTCTTTGGGTGATGAATTCAAGAATACATTATGTTATAAGTGATTTTTTCTATTCAAACAGTATGAAGGCGGTGGATTAACGATACAGGTGTATAACACGGCTGTGTTACTTCAAGGTACTACACGTGTATGGCGATTTCCATCTGTTCTGTGACATCTCACATTTCGAAATAACCATATAACCTTTCCACAAACTTAAGTTTAAAAGAATAGAACAAAAGTTGAAAGTAGTAGGTAGAGATGCATGTAGAATCTTATAGCAGATTATTTACACACTACTACATTGAAACTTATTACAGAATGCACACGCCAAAACATGTGATTTTATAATTAAAATTTGTCAAGGAAAAAAAAACAAAAAACGTTAATACCTCACACTCTCAACAAACTTTGAACTTCAAACTATACTTAATACATACTACGATACAGGCTATCATTTTCCACGCGAGTTGTGGCTCAGAATTTGTGATTGGTCCATTATTTTTCTTGCTGCTCCATTCATGAAACCGCGTCGAGAGCCACGTGATCAAGGTAAAGCGTGGGTTTTCTCCCACTGCGGCTGCGTTGTATATTGATTTTTCGCAGACGATCGCATGTTTTGCAACGTGACTTTTACTATAACTCACGTTCGCTGTACATTTAATTTTCTTTTTTTTATCATTATTGTCCCTTTACTTAGTATAAAAGACGTGGGAAGGTAGATAGTACCTTTCATTCATCCATTCATAAATAATTTTTTGGATGTAAATCGCTCTCGATATTTTCGCTTGGTTTCTTGGATTTTTTTTAAAAATTAATTTCCCTAGAGGAAAATTTTTTGAAAGAGTTATGTTTCTTTCTTAGGTAAACACTTCGTACAAAAGCTTATGTTTGTTTTCTTGTTCCCTTAGGAAATAAAAGAATATGGTAAATCGCTTATGGAATTGATCGTCAGAAAATGTTCGCTGAAAGGGAATTTAATTTTACTTGAAAAATGTGTGAAACAAATGATTAATAGATTCATAAGATTCTATCAAAGTAAGTTCGTTTGATATTTGACCAGAAATAATTTGTAATGGGGTGTGAATTTAGTGGATAATTATAATTTAATTTGTCTCTACTAACAGAAAATTGAAATCTTTTATACCTTAAAATTACTTAGTTTTGTCTCAAAACATGTTCATGCATGTGATAATTTTATTGTCCTTTTTCATTTATTTATTGACTAGACGCCTTTGGCGACCAGCTGGTTCGCCATGTGTAAAGCGTTCTAAAATTTTCAATTAAATCACATATTCATTAGCCTTGAAGTAATTCCGGGCATTGATTGACCTGAAATTAATATTTTCTTTGAGATGATGGACGGAAAGTTCTAAAAGTACACCTTTTCCTAATAATATTCTTTAATTTTATAAATCAGTCAGTTTTAACCATCGATTATGCTTCCAAAATATTAAAAAAAATTTCGATGATGTTGCCAAAATATTAAATGTGTTTTTTAAAGAAAGCGAGAAAGGGAAAAAAAGTATTAAATTAATGATACAGATATTGCAAACGATTACATAAATACGCCTTTAAGTCGGGATTTCAATGCATATCCTGTCTAAATTCAATCAGGTTTAATATAAATAAAGATGGTTTATGGAATAAATGATTTAGATATTGCAAACGATTAAAGAAATCTTTGCTTTGCATTGATTTTTTTTTTAGAAAATATTACATTTTATGTTTCTTTTATTTTATCCAGTCACGTGTTGAAAGTTGTATTGCTTTAGATTTATTTGCGATGATAATTTTTTTTTATTTGAACTTCCGGCATTCTTTTATTTTATTTAGTCACGTGCTAAAATAACATGGTTAAAATATTTATTTAAAATTTTTTTAAAAACAGAAGTTACGTTTTAAATTTAAAAAACTGATACCGTTAGAAAGCTAATTTTTTAATCTTTAAATTGATGTAAAAATCATGTTTATGCAATCATATTTTCGGAAGTTATAGCGGAAAAACGTCGAAATTTCGTTAATTTTTAATTAATTCAAATTCTAATTAAAAATTCGAAAAAAGGGCTCCGAGGTGCACATTCCGGACCTCCAAGGTATACATGTACCAAATTTGGTAGCTGTAGATCCAACGGTCTGGCCTGTAGAGCGCCAACACACACACACACACACACACACACACACACACACACACACACACACACACACACACACACACACACATTGAGCTTTATTATAAGTATAGATAATGGTTTAAATATTAAATGTCCTGATGATTTAAATGATATTATACGCTTACTTATTAATGGGTTAAAACAAAATTATATTATTCATGAAAAAATTCCATGATTACTTATAAAATTCATGAAATTAAAGCAAGTTGTGACAATTGTTAAAAAATAGTGCTTTATACAAATTATCTATTTCTACAATCTTACAATTACTCAGTTGCTGGAAATTTTTTTTTTCACATTTATGCAACCATTTATTGGAATAAATTTTGAATCTATAAATGTACCATAGATATTAAGAATTAATTTTAGGCACATTAATTTTAGATTTATATGCAAATAGACAAACTATTCATCGTAAAGAACTTATTCTGGGTTGATTGTTAAATTTTAAGAATTCTTTCTTTTATTTATGTAAAATAAGAAAATATTTTCATGGCCAAACTTTCAGATCTGTGGCGTTTTGTATCATTTATTAACAGCTACCGGAAATAGTTTTTCATAAAAATATTCTATACACGTTTAATGTAATTATCTCATCTGCTAACCATCGGCATATTTATAGAATTTTTTATTTTTTATTTTTTAAAGACTGTCATTAGATTGTAGAGTAATCAGTTTTTCCCATAATTCATATTTATTCTATTGTTTATTATATTGGTGTAATTATATTCCCTACGTGTAGATAATGCGGAATTCGACGTTCAGATGGCGCTGTTTCTCTAAGGAGTGAAGTAGAAAGGATAAATGAGAGTAACGAAGAACAATTGGGGAGTAGGTACTAGGCAGATATTGATCAGTAGTTCTGCGAAAAATGCTATATAAGTGAAAAGAAAAGAAAAACTGTTATCCTTTTTTAAAATATATAATCTCTTTGGATTATTTTGTTAATATTTTTTTTAAATTTAAATCTTATGCTCAGAAAATAACAATAAAAAGGAAGCATTGGATAAATAAATCCATTCTTTACAGTATATGTTTACAATCGCTTGTAAAATTGATTATTATGAAATTTTCTCTGAACAAGTATAATAAAGATAATAACTAAAACCTAAAACAAAGATAACAATTCAGTAGCAAATAGAGATATAAACTAAGATATTCCCCAAACAAAAAAGAGCAGCATACAAGAAGCAATTTGTTGATATTAAACATGCAGTTACGCTTATTGAATGTATTACTTTAAAGGAAAATAAGCACTAAAGACTTCATATTCCAATTACGTTTTGTTTAAAAAATTAATATGCATATTAGTTTTAACGTGAAAATTAAAAAGAAAAAATAAATGATCCCACAATGCTCATAAAATAAAACCATTTTAGCAAAAAAATAAAAAAATAAGAATTGACTGACTGAGTTGAATGCACTGGAATTTTCAATGAGAAATCATATAAAAAATAAACTGCTTTTGATATTTTGAAAGTCATCTACCTTTTCTTTTATTATGCAGCAGTTTTCGTTCTAACTCAGATGTTGAATTAAGCATATTGTAAGATAAAATTGAAGATATTGATACAAGGACTTGATGAAAATTACAATGGTAAATGAAATGGATTTTTAACATACACAAATTATTACAATGGTTAACCAAATAGATGAAGAACACACACAAATTATTACAATGGTTAACACACGCAACTTATTACAATGGACAACCAAATGGATGATTAACAAACAAAAATTATTTCAATGGTCAACCAAATGGATGATTAACAAACACAAATAATTACAATGGCCGACTAAATGGATAATTAATACACAAAAATTCTAAACAGCTTTGTGATATGTTCTATGATTACAGGTGTGGCTAGGATTGACAGGATGTTTGATTGCCTTTTATTATTAGCAGTTAAAACATTATTAAACTGGTAAATGACGTAACAAAAAAAACTGCCAATTTTTAAAAATTTGTAGATATTTTTTAAATGCTGAAAATGTTATCATATGCAAGAGAATTAATCATAAAACAATAGCAAAAATATTTTTGGATAAACATATTTAGGATATATTTATAACTAAATTGTACTTGCAAACATATATTGATTCTAATTAAGGGTACATACCCTCTGCCCAGACCTGTTGTGAGGATTGCTTTTATTCAGCCTTCCATGATTTATAACAAAATAATAAAGAAACAAATGAATTTAATATGAAACCTGTATGATTTCATGTTATTTTTTACATGAAACCGGCGACACGACGTCGTCATGAAAAAAAAATATTTTTTCTTACGGGGAAACAGATATTTTACCCCTTTTTCAAAGAACCCTATAGTTAGTGATGTGATATGTGGCTTAATGTTCCTTTCAATATCATCATCCTAATATTTCTTTTAATCTTTTCCTTAAATTTTTATTGAAAACAATTGCAAAATAATCATCACATTTTTTTAAAAATTTTATTATTAAACACAAGAAACGAAACAAAAAATATGTAGGTTTTAAGTTAAATTTTTAAATTTTTTATAGATGTAAAAACATTTAGTTTTAATGTTAGTTTATTATCCCGAGCTATCTTGGGCAAATGAAAACAGTTAAATATTAGCCTTTGTATAATAGTTTTTGAAAAAAGGGACAACACAAAGTGATATTTGACATTATGTACACTGGTATATGGTATCTTTTACTAGTTTACTTTCGAATCTCTTTTACGGGAGCACAGAGTAGTACACTATCTCGTGAGATTCCATTGCTTTTTCAATATTAGGAATCACTATTTGAAAAATTATCACTTTCGTTATCTTGCATCATCGTCTTTATTTTACTTTTTTTAACGCAGCTATTCTTTTTCATACATTACTAATCCACAAACAGATATATACTATTCAATAGTGAAAACACGTGATCAAAGAACCCCGAAATCTACAAAACTTGGCAAACTGCCAATCAAAACTGAATATTTCCTTTCATTTCCCCAATACCTAGTAACAACGTGACAAAAAAACTATCCTGACTAATTCTGCTTCGCCCAAGTTTTCTCGGGATAGTAAATAATTACACTATATACGAATCCGAGACAAATTGGGGTAATCAGGCAAACGATTAAAGAATGAATTTGACTCAGAAATATCGAAGCATTCACCCTCCAAAGTCCCTATTTTCGCATGATAGCTGGTTATTTTTGCTTGCAATACTAATCTTTATTTAAACGGCTTGAGCAACTCGCTAGTCGAAGATATTTTTGTTGCACCATCTTGCATTCTGGTATCCTTTCATTAAGAAAAACCTCAAAATTAGGGAATAATAAATGAGAATATAAATATCCGAAGAAAAACTGAATCAAGATGAAAGAATGTGAAAAGTAGCAAATAAGAAAAGCACTAAAATAATAATAAATGGAGCCAAATGCATTTATAAACTTAGAGTTAAAAACATTTATAAACTATTTTATAAACCATTGCGATTTAATCCGATTTTTTGCGTCTCTTGTTTCAGTAGCGTCATCCATGGTAAAGAGTACTAGCTAGCTACTCACGAGTCATAATCTTTTTTAAGTTGCGGATTTCATTCATAGATCATAATTTGGATCTGGATAAGGAAACGATCCCTCTGAACCAGTACTCCCAGTGGTATTACTCTCGACATGGAGGACTTTGCGACAACGTGCAACAGCCACACACGAAGGTGTTTGGTCGTGGGGGGGGCAAACTCGCAACCCAAGGAATGCGAATCTAACGCCCTACCAACCATGCTACCCCGGCCTAGATGATTTATAAACTTGCATTAGAAAGGAATTAATGTATTTAGAAACTTGTATAAAAAGAAAATATTAATAAACTTAAATAAAAATGGGAGATAAATGCATTTATAAGCGCATAAAAAAGAATTTATACAATTTAAAACGTATAAAAAAGGAAATATATAAATTTATGAACTTGCATAAGAAGAGGAAGATAAATGCATTTATTAACTTGCATAAACAGAGGGAATAATAAATTTATAAACTTGTGTAAAAAGTGATGAATGAATTTATAAACTTGCGTATAAAAAGATAAATGAATTTTAAAACTTGCATAAAAAGAAGAATTTAAAAAGAATTTCAGAAAAATTTAAAATTTTTAAAAGAAAAAGAAGAAAAAAAGTCATTCCTTAATTTGAATTTAAAAAAAAAATAGATAACTGCACTATTAAGTTTGCATTAAAAAATGAGATATATTTATTTAAAAAGTTAAAGTTATGAATGCGGTATATCTGGCAATATCAGAAACGCTATTTATATAAATTATAAATTAATGAAATATGAAGATAAAAAATGTAAGCTATCACATTGAAGAACGCCTTCATAGCATCAGATGACATTTTTGTGAAAAAAGTGTCAGAAAAATAGCTTTATATAAAATAAGCAGACCAATAAAATCCATAGATGCTTTAGCCGCAATGCTATAATTGAGCCAAAGTGAATAAAATCAGAAGGTTGAGAAAACTGGCAAAATTATATTGCTTAGAGATAAGAAAGAAATTGTATAGAGGCCAAAAGACTTATCTCCTTACATATTGGGTGGAAAATATGTTGGTCGGAGAGTTAGTGTGTAACAAAATATAAAAATTAGTCAACAATTGATACTGCCAGAAAAACATTGTTAAAATAATTGAAAGTGTTTGATGAAGATGACTTCATATTGCTTTCTCACCGTACATGTAATAAATGTTTTTTTAATTAACCCCTATGGTTTTCATACAGTTCATACAGAGCGTTTGCAAAAACAGAACATTCACGCTTTATTGATCTTCCTATTGCAGAAAATACTGTATTTCCAAAATGCCATTTGCATTGATTTTATCCCTTGCTGAAGCAACTAATTGGTTCTGATTAAGATTTTATATTGTATATTTGTTCTTAGGATTTATATGTAAATCCTACTTATCAGGTCATTGGATTGATGTGTGAGTGAGAAGCAGAGAGATGAAATAAAAAACGAGATTTAAAGTCATACAATGATTAATTTCAAGAAAATATTCCAAAATTTATCTTCTATAAGATTTTTTTGATTAAGCTATGATTAGCGTAGCTCTGTGCACATTAGTTCAGCTACGCATCCCCATATAGACACATTTTACGATATTATTAGTGAAAATAATATTACGAACGTTATTAAAACGTATAATATTATCAAAGCCGTCTTCGCATTACAGATAACTATTAGGATTGAATATTTTAATCGTAAAAATGCAAGTCTTGATTACAGAAAATGGAGGAATGACTGAAAGAAAAGTTTTTAAAAATGAACGATGCATAAAAATCGAACAACTTTAGTACAAACATAATTCGTTCAATGTTGCATAATAAACCACTTATCTATGTCAATATAAATCTCAACCAGATAATTTGTCGAGATAATTGATTACAAATAATTTCGGTATTATCTCTTATTTAATGATGATGCTAAGAAATTAAGTGCCTACAAATTAGGTTTATGAATATAATTTCTATGAGAATTCATGTCATATTACTTTAACACATTGTGTGCGGGTACATTTGGTAGTGAAATTGTACCGGGAACGGGCGTTTTGGGCGTCAATTTAGTTATTCAGTTACATCTCAACAGATCGAAAATTATTTTATTTTTTACTAACTTTTTTTATTTTATATTGAAATATATAAATAACAACCCTATGATTTTTGTTATATATATATTATTGGATAAGTTTACAACACTATCGTAAATATGAAAAATCAATTGGAAATAGTAATATATAGTTTTAATCTTTTCGAACGATGTTATACATAAACATTTTTACATTATAAAAGAATGAAAAGAACAACCAAAAAATTAATCATGTTTTGCAGTGTGGTAACGTTCAAAGCATTTTCCTCTAGGAAGAGACAAAATTCACTCATTTTCGCAAAGATCAATAAAAAGTGAATTTTTAATATAAATGGATTTTTTAAATCAACATTCTCGTTCTGTGGTTCCGCAACGACTGATATTTTTATTTGTCTAAATTTTTCCAGACTCTCTCCAGTAGACAGGAACATTTGACTTCGTTTTCCTGTACATACCGTTATTTTTGTATCCATAAACAAACCATGTTGTCACACAAACCCGTATTAGTACGTGACCCGCTCTGAAATATCAATCGTTAGAAAACGTATGAGTACGTGTCCTGCAAATAATGTGTTAATAATCTTACACTTTTTTTGTTTATTGTATAAATGAACCTCCCCAAGGAAATTCAGTAACATTGAATCATAGAGCTATCAAACATATAAATATCTGAGTAATCTGTTTTCAAATTACTTTTTAATCCTACAGGATTGAAATTTCACTTTCTTACTTCTCATTTAAATTGAGAGTATATTACTTAGAATTGTTCTTATTAAATTAAAATTAATGCAATGTGATTACATTATATACTTATTGAGGCATCGAAAATGATGTGAATATATTTTAACCATGAAATCTATTATTGAAAATAATGCATAAAAGCTTAAACGGTTTTAAAATACATAATAACACTGTATTGTATTTCTATCCTGAAAAAGACAATTATAGAATGGCGTAAAAATTAGTTTAACTTACCAACATAATCAGGTGGCGTCAGAAAAAGTCATCAGAATCTCTTTTAATTTTTAATGCCATCGTTCTTTGTCAAAATTCATTATCTGAAAGAAATCCTTTCAAGGAGCACATTCTTGCCCTCAAAAATGGATCTGTGCTAAATTTGTTAGTTATAACTCAGAACATAAAACACATATTATCCTTAATTATTAGCAGATATATAAACTCTAAGTTATTCGACTTCCCTATTTTTGAAATTTATCCTACAAAAATTTAGAACCCTTAACGTCTGAATTCTCCTTTTTTTGTAATCTATACAAATATACTTTAGTTCTAACTATCATAAATTTAGAAAAGGTTTAAGAATATTTTTTGCATAATTAACTTGTATGAATTAGACTAATATCATACATTATATAAGCAAGCACCATTACTTATCGGAAACACTCTTTTACAGAGAAAATGTTTTAAGGAAACTCATAACAGCTGATAAAAATAAATTACCGGATGTATAAAATTCAGAATAAACTTTTCAATGTTGGAAAGATATGTCGTCTAGACAGGCTTTTGTCATATTAACAATATATCAGATTTGAATGTTTGAGTTTAAGAAAAGTAAAGTTATAGGAAATACTATGCACAATGGAAGAAGGTTTAAAGAATATAAAAATATTTACAAAGAGTTACAAACATATAACAATCTAAATAATAACAAAAAAAATAGTTTCTGTGCTATAAGATTTTCTTATTTATAAGGTTCACGAACACTCAAATCAAAATAAATCATTAAAATGAGATTAAAAAATTATTATGCACTTTTAGAGAAAAATACTGAAAATGTCATCAATAACTTCAATTTAGTGTGTGTCAGTATAAATGCATAATAATAACAGACCTCAATTTATTGACCTTTGCTATTTGTTCATACTTAGATGTATAGACACACCAATAAATTAATAAACTTAAATATTAAAAAAAATCTGTATGATTTTGGTCTGTTAATAAAACAGATCAAAAAAGATATTTTTATCTTCAACCATGTTACAGACGTGGTGGATTATTACACATATTGATGCAGACTTGTCCATTCGCGGGTTTTATTGGGTAAAAGAAAGTAATAATATACGAAAACTTTTGACCCAAATGTTTGAAAAGCTCTGATCTGAAACAAAATTACTTGAAATATTCGGTGGATAATTTCTTGTGTTATATTTGGAGCAATAAAAATTGTTAACAAAATAAAGGTATTTTGTTGTGAAATGATCTAAAAAGTTTGGGAGGAATTTTTAGGGTATTATGAAATTGTGTGTATTTATAATAAATAAAAACGAAGGAAAATTCTTGCTATTCTTTAGCTTTAGGCTAGAATATCTTGATTTTTTAATAATCACAAATGGATCCGATAAAATTTATGTATACAAGGAAAATTAGTACAATGATAGGAATATTATGAACGATTTTTTCGAAGCAAAATTATGTTTAGTTATAAAATTAAAATTTCATTTCCTCAAACAATTATAAAGTAATTAATTAAACCCTATGACTAAAACATAATGTATGTATCATTTTGTATAAAGTTTCCTCAAATTTTAATAAAAAATATTTTCTGTTTTGAAACACCCTAAAGAATTATTTTATTTTTTTCTTCTTCTATGAATTTCTATGGTTAAATCATTCACAATTTCAAAGTTCATTTAACATTTTTTTTGGAAATTTGTTATTTATATTCACTATAAATGGTTCTTAGCAAATGAGATTTTATTAATAAATTAACTGATGTATAACTTCTAAAAATAATAACTACCGGTGGTTATCAAAAGAATGAAAACATCTGTACTAGTATGATGTATTACCACTTTTGGCATGCAATAAAACAATGATTCTCATAGGAATCGATCATTCAAGTGTAGAATAGTGTTTAGAGGAATATTGTACCATTCTTCTTGGACGTAATTGTAAAAGTGCTAAGATAAATATTGATGGGTGATACCAATTCCGTATCTAAAACTCTAAAAGAGACCATAACGATTCGATTCTATTGGGTTTTGTTACTGTAGTTGCTTAATTTCATCAATGAGTTAATCGAACCATTATTGATCAATTCTCGTTGTATGGAGAGAAGCATTACCATCCTGGAAAATTCCATCTCTTGCAGGAAACAAAGTGTTCGTCACAGAATGGACTTAGTCAGCTACAATTTCTCTATACTTCTTTCCAGTGATATTTCCTTTCAGGTTTACGATTCTTCCTGCTGGAAACACCACGACATTGAGTCCCATTTCATGATAGATCCATTTTCAGGCATGAAAGTTAGAAGGGAACAATCACGATCATACGCTTGTGCTGGTGTTTTCCAAACACGTACCCGACCTGTTGTGGGGAAAAGTGTGAAATAAGATTCGTCAGACCATATTATTTTCTTCCACTTATCAATCGACCAGGTTTTGTGCAAATCACACCACTGTAGACTGCATTTTCCTTCAACATCTGTGACAAATGGCTTGGGTATTATTGCTCTGCCATAAATGTTGTATTTATTAAGGTGCTTTCTAATTGTAATCCTTGACATTTAAGAACCCAGATGAGGATTGTGTCGTGAGGTCACTTTTGCTGCAATTGTTTGCTTTTTAGGCATTTGGGTTTTAAAACTCGTCTGTCTTTATAACTGAACTTCTCTTTCACCCCATAAATTTGCTTTGCCGAGCTTATCTTGCAATGTTGTGGGTATGCTGTTATGATTTTAAACACCGTAACTCTAGAAGCTCCGAAAAGTTGGAGTTTGAAACTTGCTCCAGCTGGACGAGAGCCTACAATTTTACCTGTTTAAAAATCTGAGACTTTACGATTTTGAAAAAAAAAATCCAAGCATTACAGAACTTTAAGAACGCTAACATATTTTGTATACTCTGTTATTTATATAAAAAAAACGGGTGGCTATTTTTATTTTAATGTTTATGTCGCACATTCAAACATATCCCTTTTATTCACAGATACTTCTACTATTTTGATTACCACCAGTACATTCTAACAAGAATTTGATAAAAAAAATCAATAAAAAAAGTTATAATTTCGAAAACCATTTAAAAGATGACGGCATATAAAAGCGAACGATTTTATTTTATTCCCTCCATCTTTCTAGTTTCAAGCTATTTTGCGTAAAGTCAAGAGAAATATCAACATGCAAATTTGTCAATGAAGCCGTTTTGAAGTAAATTATATTTCAATAAAACTATTTTCAATCTTTTGCTCAAAATATCTAAAACTGTGCATCCGTTTATGCATTTTAAAACTGAATAAATTGCCGAAGAAGCATACCCAATAATAATTTTCATTCCCTTATAAAATGCAGCGATTTTTTAAAGCGTACCTTCAAACAGAATTATAAAAAAGTTTTTTAAGAAATTAACTACGTTTCACTTCAGAATTGGTTATTATTAGTACCAAATGGAAATGGAACTCAAAGCGTTTTTTTATCTCTAAATTGTTGAATTTTTCAGAACTGAAATAAATGATATGTTTAAGCTTTTGATAGAAGGACGTGGAAAATGGAAATTGAAAAATTACGTTTCCAACTATAAAGTAGAGAGAATAAAATATACGAGGGTTGTTTTTTTTCAACCTCCGATCGCATATTATGAAGGCCAGGCATGCGGCAGATGGCAGGTGTGCGCAGTAGGCGACGGCGCATCTCTCTCTCCACATGCTCTGTCACTGGCAATTCCAACATGCCATTTCTTGTTCAGCTGCAGTCACGTAAACATGGCTATCTCTATTAATTCTCCCGCGAAGTGTGAATAGCGAAGTGTTATTCGCTTTTTGCAGGCAGAAGGGAATAGTGCAGCGGAAATTCATCGAAGAATGAGTCGAGTGTATGGTGACAACATTATGAGTGATGTTGTTGTTCGTGAATGGTGTCAAACGGCATGGTATGGTATGCCGTCTGGAATTGTTGAGATCCATGACAATGCCCGTCTTCACAACACTCGTGTAACAGAACGGCTCCTTGAGCAATTTCGATTAGACATTTTAAAACATCCTCCATATAGTCCTGACTTAGCACCGAGTGACTTTCATCTTTTCTTTGAATTGAAGAAGTGGCTTGGGGGCAGCGGTTTCAAATTGACGAGGAGCTCAAAGAAGCTGTTACAACTCATTTCAATTCATTGGCACCATTTTAAGAAGAGGGTATTGCGAAGCTTGTTGAAAGTTATGACAAATGCCTTAATCGCCAAGGTGGCTATGTAGAGAAATAACCTTTATTATGCATTGCTTTTGGAAAAAAATCATTTTTTTGCATTCACCCGTCTTTTATTTACAGCCGATTGGAGGTTGAAAAAAAATAGTCCTCGTACTTTGAGGTGAACAATTAATAAAAGAAACTAGAAGGCACTCATATAGACGGTGTGTTATCTATTTAGCAATATCTCTGACATGATTGAAACGTTAAATAACGAAAGCTGGAATAGGAAATATTAGTACATATAGATAATATTTAAGGAATTAAATATAGTACAATTTATATGTAAATTTATAGAACATTAAATGAAACATTTTATTTCTTTACAATGGCATCATCTCTTGTTCACAAATGTTCAAATCAAAGCTATATTACTAAAATGGATTTGGATATAAAATAATTTTACAAAACTCATTTTGTTCACCTTTGTTACCATACAAAACTTAATTTTAAAACCATTTTTATAGGAAAAATTGCAGCTTTAATTGTTTTGACTAATTTTTTCTGAAACGCTACGCAAAGGAATCAAATTCTGCAGAAAAAATTCTACCCTTAATAACTCCAAATAGCTTCACCTTACTTTACCATACATGCCTGCAAATAATAATTTGGAAATCAGATTGTAACTTTAGTAGGCGATATATTGCCAATCCATCTGCATCATTTTCTAATAACCCTAAAAGCGAAAATTAGATGCCTCAAATGCGATTAATCGCCAATTTCTTGCCAGCGCATTTTGAGGCTTCAAAACCTCTATATCATATTCTTACATAAAAAAATCACACGATTAAATATTTAACGAAACAAGAAAAATAGTTTGAATTTCATGACAACAGTATAATCGATTTCGAAAATCAAGCAAAAAAAAATAATTTAATTTTTTTTTCAATCTTTGCAAAATGAATATCAGAGGTACAGGAAAGATCCTCATCCGGTGAATCATTTTAAGGGAAAGTTTTTCTGATTATTCTCGGAATTTTGTTTAAAAACTTGCAATTCTACGAAAACGATCGAAAATTCTCTGAACTAGTCTCCTCTGATGTGTTATTCTATATGACAATCTAAAAGTCTTTCTTAGAAAAACTTCTTCTACTCTATCTAGAATCTCTTTAAACCAAAAATTGCATGCTCTAAAGAAACGAAAGTATAAAGATCGGATGCTCTAAAAGCAACAAATGACGCTCATTTTTCTTATTTTAGAACATTGACGAGAAAGATTTTTGCAATATATTTTATTGTAAATATTCGAAGATTCTTAATTGTAGCAGAGATATAAAAGAATAAAAACAAATAACCATCAAAATTAATTAAATTCTATATATAATTCGTAAACGTAACAAATGGGATTTTCTCTTTCTTTTTTTTCTGGTATATGGTGCATTTTGTATTTAATTGGGAAGCATAATATATAAAATAGAGGATATAATTTGGACCTCTTCAGCAAACTGATTTAATAAAAGTTTTTGACTAAGCAGTACAATTTTTGTGTGTAATAGTTGTTCTAAAATTTATCATTCTAACTTATAGAATCCGTAGCTAGCTCATTCACATGTATCTAAAAGGGCTAGATAACAAATGTTTAATCATATGATTATCTTGTTTTAGAATTTCATATTCACATACAATTTTGATCATATAATCAAATGTACAATTTGCACTCATCAAATTAAGTACAAGTCAAATGGATTAAGTGCAAGTTTTAATAGAAAATACTTTTTTTGGTATAAAAAATTAAATATGATATCCGTTTTGTGATCTGGAAATTGCATACCATATTTCATTTTTCTTGATCACTTTGCTTTCCAATAATTGTTTTCAATAACAGACAGACAAATACTAATAAAAAAATGTTTTTCTTTTTCGAAGGGATTTATAATGTAGGTAACTCATCAAATAGTGAAGTTATATTTCCCAACAACTGTAATGCTCATTTTACAACACTTTTCTGCACATTTAACATACGAGAAAGTAAGGTTTATTTAAGTTCAGTTGTATTAACGGCCCTGTTGTAAAGTAACACTAGAGCTATTTTGGATGAACCTCGTAATTTTGAACCGCGGTTAGTTGGCGAGAATGTACCTTCCGCCCCACACAACACTAAAGAAAGCACGCTTGGCTTGACGGATTTAATGTGCAACAGAACCCCCCTTCCAAGACAGTTCTTTGGCGGAATCGTTTCTCAAATGTGAAACCCTCCAATTCTGAAGCCGACACCAGACACCAGCGTTAACCACGAGAAAGAAGTATAATAGCTCTAGTGAAAAATTCATGCTATCCAACAAGTAATAAATAAATGATTACATGCGCAAGTAGGCATGGTTTAGTAAAACAGGACTGAAAGGAACCAGCGTAATTTGATAATATACATAAACTTACAGAGTAATTAGATTTTTATGTTGTTTTTTAAAAAGCCATCATTGTTTTGCTCACTGCTTTTGTGTTGCCATTAGCTTGATTATGGACGTCGGAAATCTTATTTCTAAGCATAAGCTTTGTACTCTTTCTGTTGTTGGTATCATTTCTTGTTGATCAAGGCAATGGGAAAGAGATAGCTTCAATTTTTTCGAATTCTTGGAACATCAAGAGACAGAACATTGATTTTCTTCCAAGTGCCAGTTTTCCAAGTGCCAGTTTGCCAAAACTAACCTTGGATGATACTAATCATTAATAAACAGTATTGATAAACCTCGGAAATTCCCAGCAATAGAACCAGCACTCCTCCCTCAAGTGTTGAGCAACAGCCCCGAAAGATTTCTTCCTCATGATGAGGCAGCAAAGGAAGTCTTAGTTAGGAATTTTTGCTCTGGAATGCGAGATCCTTAAAATGTGATAGGTTCCTATGTGTATGACTGTATCCAGTCATGACTTTTCCATTGATCAATAGATAGTTTTGTTAGGAATCACATGAAAGTTATAGCACGCTACGTTACTCAATCTGATTTAAAGTTATTGTTTTCACAGATAGATAGAAAACATGCCCGGTGATTTAAAAGTTCGTTAAAATTCGAAAATTCAATAATTCAAAAATATTACATATAAAAAAGTTAAAATCGACGTATATGGAAAGGGGAATGACCAAACGGGATTTTATTGAAATAGTAATGAAAAAAAAAAAAAGAAACCTTTAAGAAATGGAGGAGGAAGACGATTTTTAGTCAAACGTGCCGTGAAACTCATTTCACATTCCATAGATATGTAAATTTCAGCAACTGAAGAGTTTGGGATACCGAAAATCCTATGATTCTAGCTGAAATCTCACTGCATGATGTTGGTTTTGAAGTTCCTTAAATGTCGCAAGTCAAACGTGGCCAACCTGATTAGGGATGCTTAAAGATTTCATTCTGCAACAATTATCACTACACCTACATTTTTTCTGTATCATAACAATATACTGTTCCCAACATTGTTCATCGACAACATATGCTGTTAGTGAACAACAGCCGGTATGTTGAGGATTTATTCAATAGAGCATAGTCTTTGTTAAAAATCAATTATTTCTTTTGTTATTCTAATTACTACTTCTGTCATCATATAAAACGCCTTCTATCGGCACTTTTTTTGGTACTTTTAAGGGGGAGGGGGTAAAAAAATCACATATCATTTGAAGCATTTGTATCACTTTTTAACTCGTTGTATTATTTTGTAAAAATTCTCTCTGTATTAGTTTTTGAATTTTTATATGTTAACAGACATTCAATTAACGCGATGACGTCTTCTTTTTGCCGTGTTTTTTTGGCACTATATTACTGAATGGCACAAATTACTGAATTTTTAAACGTTAATAAACTTTTAAATCACGCGATATTGCCTTTCATCAACCATATTTTGATAATTTTATCAGGGAAAGGGGATTTAATAAAATGCCATGTCATTTGAAGCATGTGTCTCACTTTATATCTACTTATATTATTCCATAAATTACTAAATTGTCATACGTTAATACTTTTAAATAACCCGATAACACCTTCTATTTACTGGTTTTTTGGCACTTCTTTTTCGGATTTGACAATAAAATGTCAAACATGTACTCACTTTTTTAACTACCTATATTATTTTGTAAATTACTGAATTCTCATACGTTAATAGACTTTTAAATCACCCTATATTGCCTTTTATCGATGGTTTCTTGGCACTTTTATCAGGGATAGGGGATTTAATAAAATGTCACGACATTTCAAGCATGTGTCTCACTTTTTAACTACCTAGATTATTCTGTAAAACACTGAGAGTCTTTTAAATCATCCAATAAATATAAAAATGTGGGTTTTGGGTACATGGAAATTTAAAATGTGGATTATTGTCCAAATAAGAAAGTTGGACTCTCTAAATTTATAATATATTCTCTTTAAGAGGCTATAACGTGCTCTCCCTATTTCTGATTCTTTCTTAATACCAGGATTTAAAAATGACTTCCTAATGATGAATTAATGAATTAAAAAGGCAACAAATAAATCATGAAATACGAACGGCGGCGTAGTTAAATATTTGGGAATAAACTTATAAGCGGTATCTTAGTGACTTAACTGCTTCCATAAAGCATAATAAAAATAATTCTGTTAGTTGTAACGAAATTTAGTTAGTTCGTTAAATAAAATTTGCTGAATAAATGTGTGGAATTGGTTTGATTTCTCATAATAAGACTATTTTTATGTATAATTTATGATAATGAATTCTCAATTCATTTAATGCAACATGTTTCTTATTGCATAGTTGAGGAGTAACTCTAAGAGAGAAAAAAACGTTTCTAGTGTTGTATTTTTCTGAAACTTTCTATGTCATTTAAATGTCGTTTATCAGATTACAACTACTTTGAAATTGGAATTAAAAGATTTCAGAAGAAGGAATCAAGAATTTTGAGTAATTAACCCATAAAGAAAGGAGTGATCAAAAAATTATAAGCAGTAATAATTGGAAAAGAGAAATTTTGGATAGGACTATTGTTATCCTGAGTGTGGACAGATGGCGTTAGTTTTTCTATATCGGTCATTCGATCAGATAGTGTTAGTACCGAGACCTGAAACAGCGACATTAATGCAAGACGTCTAGAGAAGTGATCTCGCTCTGTGGTGTGAGCCGCAATACGTTTTCTATGTGCTAAGAATGTGTTCTCATCGGACAGTCATGGACAAATCGTAAGAGGAAGAGGCAATGGGTAGAGAACAGGTGGCGAAATTGTGCCATTCTTTTGAAATGGGCAGAGATTTTGCTGAAAGCGTTTAAAGGGAGGTCTCGAACCACTACTCCCCCCCCCCACCAATAGAGTCCCGATTTGGCTCCCAGTCACTATTTCCTTTCCTCTGAATTAAAAAATATACTTATCCAAAATGAGGTTCAAATCAGACGGTGATGTTTAAAAAGCTGCCGAGAATTGGCTCAATAGTCAGGGGCATGATTATCATCAAGACGTTTTCAGCAAATTGGTTCAGTAGTGTGATACATGCCTCAAAAGGGTTTGGTTATTATGTAGAAAAATGATTGCTACGTATGTCTCTTAATTTTGTTTGTATCTTGTGTCTACTGTTAGTAAAACATTTTTCCTTTGCCTTGTTATTTTTTTATCATCCCGCGGTTCATGAAATTGAGTAGAGTCTTAATTGTTTAACTGTATCCAATTACTTATTAAGAAGACGAACCTTTTTAACATTCGCACCAAAATGGCTGCAAATTTGAAATAAATATTTTTGTGTGCTTTTAATAGTGCTTTTAAGCATTGCAAATGCTAATAGTTTATAATTTTATTCTTTAAAGTAAATAGTATAGAATTAAATGATATTTTTAAAATTAGGGATAAAATACTAAAATTGAGGTAAATATAACGTAAAATTGAAATCCAATTTTTCTTTAGTTTTTCTTAAAAATATTTTTAAATCCCGCAAGCTTTTTTTTTAATTATATTATTAGAAATGCCTTTTTATAATAATATAATTACCAAAAATTGAAAATACTTTTCAATAATATCTCTTAATTATATCTTCAAGCAGAAAAGAACAAATGCTGATGTTTTTAAGATTTGTGAGCCTAATTTGAGTTATTTGTCGCATATCAGATTATGATCGTCTAAATTTAACGCGGTGGAACTTCCGGTAAAATGTAAAATTTTTCATGGTGAGAATTCCGAAAATTACTTTACAATTATGATTAAAACACCAAAATAAGAATAGTTGTAAACTGAAATTTAATTTAAAATAATTTTTTTAATTTATTTTTTAAGTAAAATTATTGAAATATCAGAAGAAAATTTAAAAATTAAATTTTGTCATTGACAGATAAAAAGAAACAAGTTTTAAATCATTTCATAAGATTAAAAAAGAAAGATTTCTTTCGAATACCATCCAAAACTTCAAAATTATTTTTTAAAAAAGGCCATTTAAAAAAAAAGATATGCTCACTTGATGGCCTTACTTCTAAAACTTAGTAGTTCAGAATTTTGGGAAAATGCAAGCACTTATTATGCAAGAAAAGAAAGAATTTCAATCAAGAAACATGAGTGAAATTTATTTTAACTATTTATGGAGTCTCTTGCGTAATGGTTTAACCCTGATATTTTTCTCACAGAATATTTTATATTGAAAATTCGAAACTTAATAGCCTTTGGAAGGCAGAAAATATTTTTTTAAATGTTTTTTTTCATAATTATTTCCGAATCTCTCATGCCTTCTTTCCATTGAAACGTGATAAGAAAGCGTGTTTATAATTGACACTTTGAAATTAGCATACTCATTATTTCCAGGGAAAATTCTTATAAAAATAATGCTAGCAATTTCTTCGGAATGCTTTATAAAAACGCTTAAATTTCACATAAAAATGCATAACGCTTTTTATTCTTTAGTTCCAGAACTATACTTCTAGCGATATTTTTTTTCAAGAAGTTATCACATGATTTCTCTAGAAGACAAAACAATTGAAACTTTCTAATATATCAAAATGCTATAACAGAAGGTTTGTTATCAATATAAATACTATTTCAAAAAAAATTCTGTATCACTGTTTAGAATAATCAATTCTAGATATTTTGTGCTAGTATTTTTTTGTTTTGTTTACTAAGCTTTCTCATGCAAAGAATATACAAAGTAGGACATTGCAAGAATGTATGGTCATAATTGACATTTTAATATTGACATAATTACTGGTTCAAGGAGTAAATTCTGTTTACAGCTTACAGCGACCATTTCTCGATATTTTGTGCCAACAATCATTCATTTCTTTTGAAAGTTTGCAAATGCTCTCACAATAAAGCAAAACAAAATGCAAGAACACATAGATACAATAGATATTTTGATATTAACATAATTACTGTTCCAAGGAGTAAATTCTGTATTAAAGTTTACAATGCTCATTTCTAGATATTTAATGCAGAAATCATTCAATTCTCTCAAATTTTTGCTCATGCTGTCACTATACAACACATAATACGCAACAACATATCGTTATAATAGAAATTTTGGTATTAACATAATTACAGTTTTGTTACAAATCTCTGATGCTTCTTCCCAGAATGATTGGTTTAATCCCTTCTATGCTCAGCTAGGTTAGATTTTGA
This sequence comes from Argiope trifasciata, assembly GCA_026543055.1. Classification (NCBI taxonomy): domain Eukaryota; kingdom Metazoa; phylum Arthropoda; class Arachnida; order Araneae; family Araneidae; genus Argiope; species Argiope trifasciata. Next base: position 96,893 of record JAPMOQ010051890.1, read on the forward strand.
TCATTGATCTTACCACTAGGCAAAAAATTTGTCGACTTTGGTGACATAATAAATATTACTGGAAACTTCCAGAATTTAAGCGATTCAGCCAATTTTAACCGATATGCGTCTGATTGGTCAGAAAGATAATCAGAACTTCTCCGTGAACTATAAGATTATCTAGGATCCGCATTGGTCACACATGTTTTACACATAAACATCTTTTATTGGGCGATCAAAACCCATTCTGCTTGAATTTTCAAGTAATTTTAATGGTCCAACACATTTTGTTTGAATGTCCTGCTTTTCAACAACATCGTTTAAAATATTTTTATGTTTCAGTTATAGATATTCAAATGTTTTTAGGGGATCGTCCCCACAAAATTCTTTTAAAATTTTAAAAACAAATTGGATTTTACCATCTTATTTAATACTTCCTTTTATTGTCATTTCTTACATCTTGTTTATAATGTTGAGAGACATAACAATGTAATTTTACCAAACAGTTTTTACTTTAACATGCTTTGATACAAGACGAGTATTTTATATTTTAACCACCAGCGGGTGACCGAGCTCCGCTCGGAGAAAACAGGTATCGAAGCTAACTCGAATATTTAAATTTTCAATTGTGATTTATCAAAACAATACATGCCATAAGAAAATTTGTGAAACCATTGGTGAAAAGATAATCGGTTAAACCTCGGCTTATCATCGTCCACCAGTGATGTCATGTCTTGATGCTCCATTGGAAATCCCCATCTGCACTGGTCTCTTCCATGTTTGCTGACCATGCACGGAGCGCTTGGATTCATATCACCACACGGGTTATGTATCATCCATTTCGAGATCAGTTCCTTGAGTTCCGGATCATCATCTGGAAACTTTATTAGTTCGCCATATTGGCTATAGATGGCAGCACGTTACCGCTTGAAACCTATTAGCCATTATGGCGAACTAATAAAGTTTGAAAATATTCTATCTGTAACTCCGAACTGCTCGACCGTAGCGCTTCAAAACCGGCGCCAATCGATTCTTCGTGGCCAAAAACCTCAGACTCCCAAGTTTACTGTTCATTAATTCTGGGGCGATTTTCGACTTGGCAACCATTCCTCGTATTATAGCATAAGATATGTCTGGCACAGTATGGCCAGCTATGGCTCTTGCGCCACTAAACCACACAATACATCCACCCAATCCATCCGACAACTATAAGGGGTCGGCAGTCATAAACTGAAAAAGTGTAAAGAGTCTACAGTGATTAGTTCAGTGAAGATATCAAGGATATATGAATTGAAAAGTATGCTGAATCATGTTGTTAATTGTAAAAGCAACACCGTGTCGTGTGTGGAGTATTCAGTCATATACTAGTGGGAAAAAGAGACGACAGTTTACTGCAGCTCAAACGAGGAGGCTGTGGAGAATTGCAAACGTTTGAAATGGCTGTTGATTGAGGCTACATGAATTCCTTCTTTCTGCTGAATTCGGTTTTATGTGATGTGGCTGTTAGTACTACTGATTACGATTTGTGGATTACTGTATTTTGTAGTTGGTGCTGTGTGTATATCTCGGCTGTATATATTTGTCGTCTGGGTATTCGTCATCCATGTGTCAATGCCTTCTTGTCTAATGTCTTGTCTAAGCCGTCGTTGTTTTCTAATAAAGGACTATTTATTTCTTCAAAAACTAAAAAGTCAAAAAGCACCCCACAGGAAGTAGTTATATAGTATCCACTATAGTATCAAGGAGTAAATTCTCTATTATTTTAAAACGATAATTTCTGAACAATTAATGCCAGCAGAATTTTCTTTCTTTCAAATATTTTTTTTGGCAGATGCTTTACGATCGAACTGTTCCATCATTGATGCAAATAAATGGTCATAATCATAAATTAACCTCCTCTCACTGTTGTAATCACGTCGCTCATGGAAATAAACACCTAACAAATCAAAAAGAACCGCAACGGAAGTAGTAAATCCTAACAGTATTAAGAAGTAATTTCTCTATTATTTTACAACCATAATTTTTGAACAATTTATGTCAGCAGAAATTTATTTCGTTGAAATGCTTTTGGCAGCCTTATTATGATCGAATTGTTGCATCATTGTTAATGATGCAAATAGATGATCATAATCATAAATTAACATCTTCTTATGAGGTAATCACGTTGATCATGGACTAATACAAAGAAATTAGTAATAACTAACAAATCAAAAAGAAACCAAATCTAAGTAGTAAATTCTAATGGTATCAAGGAGTGATTTCTCTATTATTTTACAACGATAATTTTTGAGCAATTTATGTCAGCAATTATTTATTTCGTTCAAATATGTTTGGAAGCTTTATTATGATCAAATTGTTGCATCATTATTAATGATGGAAATTGAGGGTAACAATGATAAATTAACATCCTCTAAGTAATCACCTTGCTCATAAACTAATGCAAGTAACTAAACAAGCAGAAATCAAATTAAAATTCCAAAATGTACCCAACTGCGCGGCCTCTTCAGGGCTTGTATTTACAAATACATGAAATAAATTTGATTAAGAGTTCTGCAAATGAATTCGATTATAATAATTGAATTTCGAGGACAAAAGTTATTTGGTTCTCCAGTAGAAAAGGTTTCGAAAGTTTTCAAATAATTCCAGGGAGGCCTGCTGCAAGCTAGTTGGATTCGTAGAGAATTTGAGACCGTCTCAGAGGAAATAATCTATAATCTAAGAGAAAGGCTTATGTGACTAATGCACACAGTCATGAGTATAGTGAAGTGATACAACACTCTGATTCCCTAGGACATTAGTAATTTCATTATTATTTCTTCCTAAAATCCTTGAAATAACGAAATTTAACTCTGCTGAATCTATTCAAACTTTGAGATGATCAAATAAAACAATAAAGATTGGTATAAAAAATATAAAAATATATATATTAGAGTTTGTGGGAATAAGAAGAATCAGAGTTGCAAGATCTTAATATGTGTCTAGATTTTAATTTTTATAGTATACCTGTTGCATAAGTTTTCATTGCTTCTTTTTAAAGAATATAATAATTATTCTTTTCTATGTGTAAAAATGGCGATATCTGTTAAACTAAAGTCGTCAATATTTAATATTTTTATTACATTATCTATACTACTAATAAAAATGAATGTGTGTTGGTTATACAGTGAATAGCATTTGTCCAACAGCCAAAAATTCGATACAGGTATAACATGGAAGGTAGAAATGTGCAAGCTGGAGAGATCTTTTAAAATTTTATTCGCTTAAAAATAAATATAATTTTTTTTGAATAATTTCAAGAAATATTATTGCACAAAAATAAATCTTTCACCTTTTCGGAATTAAAAAATGCCTTCTTAATTATACTAATTTAATAATTGTTGAAGTTTTTGTTCGATTGTGTACATTTTTTTAAATATAATTTTTCACCTAATTTTCAACAGCAAACTACATTGTTACATTGAAATCAGAAACATTTGCTTTACTTCATCCAACAGTTAATCGCATGATTTTCTTTCATTATTGAAAGCTAAGGAAGATGGATTCTGTTTAACATCCGTGTAATTTAAATGACATAAAATTGAAGATACAAAAATCCGAAATTCGTAAGAGAAATGAACAATGGATATTTGTGTTTTAAATAATCATCTGGTGTTAGAGGATTATCTCCCTTATAAAGGTTCATGTACACTTTGAATAGTGCTAATGAAAGACAATTAAAATAACACTGGTTTCACGTCAAATCATTTGACGAAATCATTAGTATGAAATTACATTTAAACACTTTATCTGAAAACAAATATAATCATCATTTCTAGTAAACTAGTTAGTCGCCTCAGGAGAAAAGTAACTCATCTAAAAATTTTTAGATCCAAGGATTTAAAAAAATCCCTTAAGTAAAACATAAATGTAAAAGAGTTTGAAATTATTCAGTGAGACATGCTTTTTTTTTCAAATAAAAAAATCTTATTTTTATTTTATTAAGTTGATTAAATATATGATCTAAGTTAAGCTTTGAGCTGTTCTTTGGTTTTTTATTTCGTAACTAAAATGATCTAGGAATTTAGTCAACATATATGATAACGTGTTCCCACTCAATTTATGTTTTAAATATGCAACCAAGTGAATTTAATCCAAAATTGAAAGTTAAAGAGGAAGGATTCTATTTAGTAACTGTGTAGTTTACAAGATTGATTTAAAAGCAAAATTGCAATATCGCAAAATTTAGAACATTGATGAAATGGATATTCTTATTTTTAATACCGCTATGTTGTAATGGGGTTTTGTCAATTAAGATGATTTAAGTTGGCAATTACTAAGACAAATAAATCAATTGTCTCATTAAATAATTTCTCTACATTTATGTAATATTAGCGCTTTTTTTAATCAATTCCTTTGTTTCATTCGTCTGATTAATTGCCTACATAAATCATCTAAGTTGATAAAGTCAACTAACAACATAGCAGTATTAAAAATATCAATTTCATCTATGCTTTAAATTTTGCGATATTGCAATTTTGCTTTGTAAACTACACGGTTACTAAATAGAATTTTCCCTCTTTTTCTTTCAATATTGGATGAAATGCACTTGGTTGCATATTTGAAACATAAAAAGAGCGGGAACAAGTTATCATATACACTGATGGAAAAAAATTCCCAACACTAGGAAGAAGCTGTGCTAGATAAACGAAATTCAGTAGGCGTGTTTATATATCTGAAAGATGACGTCGATTCAAATTTCTAGCTACGCGCGTAAGTGTGGCGCTAGAAGCAACACTATGAAAATGCAAATGAGGTTTGCTTTAAATAAGCGCTGTAAGATTTGTAATCGTTATTTACAGTTGAGATTTGACGTAGTGGGTTAATGTTAGTCAAGGATGCCTCTGAGAAGACGAAGAAGCCATTATCAAAGGCTGACTGAGTTTGAACGAGGTCGTGTACTAGGGCTACGAGAAGGTGGGTTTTCTTTCCGCGATATTGCTGAAAGACTTGGCAGGAATGTATCCACTGTGCATGAGTATTGGCGGCAGTGATCAAGGAAAGGTACTGCCTCAAGAAGACCAGGTTCCGGGCGACCACGTGGTACTACTGAGAGGGACGACCGTCGTATTCGGCGTATGGCTGTGGCTAATCGTACTGCGCCTGCAGCTGAAATTCGAGCAGCAGTTGGCACCACAGTGACACAACAAACTGTTACAAATCGGTTAATTCAAGGACAGCTCCGAGCCAGACGCCCTGTACAGTGCATTCCACTGACTCCAAAACACGGCCGTTTGCGACGTGAGTGGTGTCAAGCTAGAGCTCATTGGAGGAAAGAGTGGAGATCTGTTGTGTTTTCTGATGAAAGCCGGTTCTGCCTTGGTCGCAGTGATAGCCGTTTGTTGGTTAGAAGGAGGCCAGGTGAACGCCTGCTAGTGACCTGTCTGCGGCTTAGACACTCAGGCCTAATCCTGGAGTTATGGTTTGGAGAGCAATTTCGTATGACAGCAGGAGCACTCTCGTGGTTATCCCACGCACCCTGACTGAAAATTTGTAAGTCAGTCTAGTGATACAACCTGTTGTGCTGCCATCCATGAACATCATCCAAGGGGGTGTTTTCCAAGAGGATAACGCTCGTCCTCATACCACTGTTGTAACCCAACATGCTCTACAGAGTGTCGACATGTTGCCTTGGCCTGCTAGATCACCAGACCTTTCTCCAATCGAGCACGAATGGGACATCATTGGACGACAACTCCAGCGTCATCCACAACCAGCATTAACCGTCCCTGCATTGACCGCCCGAGGGCAACAGGCATGGAACTCCATCCCACAAACTGATATCCGACACCTGTACGAAACAATGCATGCACGTTTGCATGCATGCATTCAAAATTCTGGCGGTTACACCGGTTACTAATGTACCAACATCTTACATTTGACATGGCTCTTCTCGCCAATGGCTCTACCTGTGATCTTGAAACTTTAATCAATTAAATATGTTACCTAGACAAATGTATTCCTAAAATTTCATTACTGTACAATAATTTTTTCTTGGTGTGTGGGATTTTTTTTCCATCAGTGTATGTTGTCCAAATTCCTAGATTATTTTAGGTACGAAATGAAAAACAAAAGAATAATTCAAAGCTTAACTTACATCATATTTTTAATTAACTTAGTTTTAAAAATATGATTGTTTGTATTTGAAAAAAATTGAAATGTTTTTATTGAGAAATCTTCGCTTCTGAAATATTATATTAATCAGCAATTTTTCTTTTCGAACCGTTTAAAATTGATTGACAATAGAAAAAATACAAGTTTTGCACCGATTACCTAACTTTATATGCAGCATTATCGTTAGGATTTGTTATGGTCGACTGCTGTCTTTAACATAAGTCGACCACATCACCGGATGATTTCTTACTCATGACAACACCAGTGACTCCTCCTCAAGACGGAATGATTTATCACTCTTGACAACACCAGTGACTCGTCCACAACACCGGTGAACGGATATCATCTTCAAGAAAGTTGAAATCCAGCCACAAAGTGGTCAATCTCTAACCTTCCTGCTGAACCTCCCAAACATCTATTATCCTGTTATATAAGTTTTTCACTAATTAGTAGTTTTAGTTATCCAGTTAGAGATCGTAAAAATTCATTTATTATAATTATTAGGTGCTTGCATGTATTTTAATCAGAGACATTTATTGGTAAACATTCGAAGTATCTATATAAATGACAATGGCTTTGAGTTTTATCAATTTACTACTATTTTATAGTTATTTACTACATTTCATATCATTGAGTTATTCAATGTATAAAGACCTCAATAATGGAAGGCTCTTAATTGCGTTCTCGATATTCATTGCTTTTTTTGTACGATTTCAAGAAATCTGTAGCCGAAGTCAATCAGACACGTTTAAAACCTAATGGTGATGCTGCTCTGTCATATCCCGTCGGTTGTGGATTCAACGATTTAAGAGGGGAGATTTCTATAACAATGGCAAAAAACGGTCTGGATGATCAAGAAAATTTGAAGGCAAACAGTTGCAAGATTTATTGGACGAAATTGGGAAATAGTTATAGAAAATGTGATAATCATATATATTGTACCGAATTTTCTCAATAAATGTCTTTTTGAAGTGATAAAAATTATCAAAATTGTGCGAAAACTAATATTATTAAATCACTTAATTAAATAATTCATTTAATTAAATTGTTAATTAATTATTAAAATCTGCCACCCAAAGATTTCCCGTGTGTGGCAGTGTTGACGCACGAATAAATCTGTCTTGGTCACAAAGTCCTCCATGTAGAGAGTAATACCACTGAAGGGTACTGGTTCAGAGGTGATAATTATCAGATTCAAGCTCAAATTATGATTGGTGGATGAGTGAATTGAAATGCATGAATGAAGCTCGATCCCTCGAAAGTGGTTGCATTTTATGAATAACGAAGTCGCATTCTTGATAGTAGATGGCGCTGCTGAAGCAAGAAAAGTTCTTTGGGTTAAAATCGTTCACTTTGACTACTGGTTTGTCTAAAAACAACATATTTTATTTATTAAATAATATTATTCTTACCATCACTATTTTTCATATACTATCATTATAATTTCCCTCTAAGTAAAATTATATAATAGAATAACACAAGGAATGCTGAAAATGAACATTTTAAAAAAATCCACGAAACTATAACTTTTTTATGTAATTTCTTAATAAATGTAAGTAATTTCTTAATAAATTTCTTAATAAGCTTAATAGTGAAGAATTGTCCACCAATGCTATAACAAACAAAACAATGGTAGTTACTTCTTTATGACGTAACTATATAAATCGTTAAAATAGTAACCACAAGGGAGAAATGGGGAAATAAATTTATTCCGTCGGCGAGAGAGTTTCGGCTTATGTAATCAAAACATAAAACAATACTAGAAATCACCATTACGTCGAAAATCCTTTGATTTCTTCACATAGAAACGCATTTAATTTGAATTGGGGACTCAAAGGAACTGGAAAAGGTAGATTTCGAAGCCGAAAATTATTCTTCAGGGAATATGAATCTGAGTTGTCGATGGAACATTTCCCTCGGTTTCTCATAATATGGAGAGAAATATATTTAAAATTCTGTTCCATGTGCTTTTGTTTCTCTCAGTTTCCTGTGTTTCAGAATCAAATTAATTGACTTCTATTTCTACGTTTACTTTACTTTGGCGAGCGTGAAGTGTTTGAAGTCTAGGGGGGTATTTGAAAGTCTAGGAGGGTATTATAGGCAACTTCCTGAAATTCAGCTTTCGAGTGTATGCTGGTATTTTGATCGCAGTGAAATGAAGTTTGGTAATATTAATAGGTGAAATTTATGGTCGTTTGCTAGTAACTTTATTAACTTTTAGAAGTAATATGATATTATGCATAACTAGCTATAGTGTTGTTGTTTACTTTACAGTAAAAGCTCTTTATTCGCGGGGTATATGTTCCATAAATATGACGAGAATATAGAAACCGTGAATTTCGGAATGGTGATTTATAGAGGATATGTTCTTAGGTGACAAAATAATTCTTTCTTTCTTTCTTTCTTTCTTTCTATCTATCTATCTATCTATCTATCTATCT
>JAPMOQ010051890.1:105562-125728 GCA_026543055.1 Argiope trifasciata
ATATAATCAATTTAATTGTAGTTTTTGAACATTTTGATTAATTATCTGAAGGCTTAGATCAATGGTTTGAAGAATTTTGTAATTTTCTTTTGCTTGGCAGTTTTTAAAAGTTCCTCCAATTCAGACTGATATGCAGCAGTCACATTATCTATTTGCCTGTTAAAAATAAGACTTCTTTAAATAGACGGATCAATGTTCATAAAGAAATTGCAAAGCTCATTTTACATTCTTAAACCTTCACTAAGATTTTACAAATTAAATGTCACGTTTCCAGTGCTTGTTGAAGAATAATGTTCAATGGGCTGTGAATTTAACATTTCCTCCAAGTCAGTGTCAGTCAAATATTCATCTTGCAATTCAAGCAATTCCGGAATGTCATTTGAATTTATCTATTCGAACCCATCTCGTTCTATTCCATTCGTGATTTCGACTATGTTTGGAGTTATCATGTAACAACATACTTTAGACAAAGCTGTAATAAGATCTATTTTACTTTTTTCATTAGTTCATTTGACGGCATTTACAAAGGATATTGGGTTGGATACCTATTGGAATCCTTTTATTATTATGTATGTACTTATTAGATCTGCGAATAAAGAAAGTTTTAGCCACGAATATAGGAATTGTGTCGAATGTTTCCCAGAATAGTGAAAACGCAAATGAAGAAAGTGCGAATAAGGAGCTTTTACTCTATTTTTAGGTAGATTCCTATAGGAAGACTAACTATTGTAATGGTTTTAATGACTGCAATTCGCGACAATTTCTTCCGTTCTTCACCGATAATGGTCTATAGAACATAAAACCAGCCTGCGTCCAAAAGTTTATATATATATAATGTGAGTATGTGAGTGTTAGTGTAATTATATGTGAGTGTGAGAGAGAGTGTAATTGTGTGCATGTGTGTTTGTGTAATTGTGTGCGTGTGTGTTTGTGCAATTGTGTGCATGCGCATAACGCTTTACTCCTGTTATCTTGTAAACAGGATAACTAGAGCAATTTTGTTTCGATTTTAACTGGCTTGGAATATGTTGTTAGAAATGTAAAACCTCACTCAAGTTTGTAAAAGACCAATCTTGCTGAAAGAAAATGGGAATAGTATGGTTTTGGAATTTTCCTTTCCCTGCATCTTTCTTAGCAATGAAGAAAGAAAAATAAATCCAATTAGCCTCATTAAAACGAACTACTTTTGTATTTAAATGTTTTCGAAAATTGTAGTATGTTAAAAGTTAGAGGCTCAAATGTTTTTTTCAAACTCTGATATTGACTGCTTCAAATCCCAACAATTTATATTGGTAGATGGTGACTTCGATGTAAAGTTATCTTTCATCTTGAAAAGATAATTTTTTAATTTAACTTTGTTCATGAATCTGCTTATTCATTCAATATATTTATACTCAAAATATTATCAGTATTTTATTACTTATATTTGTTTCAACATATTATTTATTCTGTAAATAATTAAAAAAGTAAGTGAATATTTGAAAAGAAATAATTGGCAAAAGCAGCTGTATGTCAGATTATATAGCTAAATTATGAGGACTTTAATCAAAGTCTAAGTATTATGAAAACGGCTATTTATTTTCATATACACTGATGGAAAAAAAATACCAACATTAGGAAGGAGCAGTGCTGGATAAACAAAATTTGGTGGGGGTGTTTATATATCTGAAAGATGACGTCGATTAAAATTTCGAGCTACGCGCGTAAGTGTGGCGCTAGTAGCGACACTATAAACATGCAAATGAGGATAGCTTTAAATAAGCGCTGTAAGGTTCGTGATCGTTATTTACAGTTGAGATTTGACGTAGTGGGTTAATGTTAGTCAAGGATGCCTCTGAGAAGACGAAGAAGCCATTATCATCAGCTCACTGAGTTTGAACGAGGTCGTGTTGTAGGGCTACGAGAAGGTGGGTTTTCTTTCCGCGATATTGCTGAAAGACTTGGCAGGAATGTATCCACTGTGAATGAATATTGGCGACAGTGGTGAAGGGAAGGTACAGCCACAAGAAGATCAGATTCCGGGTGGCCACGTGGTACTACTGAGAGGGAAGACCGTCGTACTCGGCATATGGCTGTGGCTAATCGTACTGCGTCTGCAGCTGAAATTCGAGCTGCAGTTGGCACCACAGTGACTCAACGAACTGTTACAAATCGGTTACTTCAAGGACAGCCCCGAGCCAGACTCCGTGTACAGTGCATTCCACTGACTCCAAACCACTGCCGTTTGCGACGTGAGTGGTGTCAAGCTAGAGATCATTGGACGACGGAGTGGAGATCTGTTGTGTTTTCTGATGAAAGCCGGTTCTGCCTTGGTCGCAGTGATAGCCGTTTGTTGGTTAGAAGGAGGCCAGGTGAAAGCCTGCTTGTGATTTGTCTGCGGCCTAGACACTCAGGGCCTACTCCTTGAGTTATGGTTTGGTTAGCAATTTCGTATGACAGCAGGAGCACTCTCGTGGTTATCCCACGCACCCTGACTGAAAATTTGTAAGTCAGTCTAGTGATACAACCTGTTGTGCTGCCATTCATGAACATCATCCAAGGGGGTGTTTTCCAACAGGATAACGCTCGCCCTCATACCACTGTTGTAACCCAACATGCTCTACAGAGTGTCGACATGTTGCCTTGGCCTGCTATATCACCATACCTTTCTCCAATCGAGCACGTATGGGACATCATTGGACGACAACTCCAGCGTCATCCACAATCAGCATTAACCGTCATTACATTGATCGCCCAAGTGCAACAGGCATGGAGCTCCATCCCACAAACTGATATCCGACACCTGTACGACACAATGCATGCACGTTTCATGTATGCATACAAAATTCTGGCGGTTACACCGGTTACTAATGTACCAACATTTCACATTTGAAATGGCTCTTCTCGCCAATGGCTCTACCTGTGATCTTGAAACTTTAATCAATTAAATATGTTTCCTAGACAAATGTATTTCTAAAATTTTATCTCTGTACAATACTTTTTTCTTGATGTCGGGATTTTTTTTCTATTAGTGTATTTTTCAATTTTTAGGTAAACCAATTCAACAGGAATTATAACTTTTCTTAAGTTCATCTTATAGAAATCAATTGTTTCATTTCTGTTGAATATCAATATAAAATTAAAAAGAAAAGTTTGAACTGCTATTGTTCAATTCTTGATACCTCAAAAGATAAACAGTAGCAGTAAAGTTTATCATGATAAATAGAAAACAACTCGTGTAGGACAATCTTAAAAAATATTTTAAAAAATGTAAATACTTAAGTTGAATTTTAGAAAAAACAAAATTAGGGTTTTAAATAAATAGAGCATACAGAGAACTAGATAACAATTAGTAGTATTTCACTCACCAGTCGAGACGCTATAAAAGCATCAGATCTTCCACATTAAAGTTCTCAAATTTATATTTTTCTGAATTTTCAAAAAGTAGAGATAACCCAGAAAGGTATTTTAAGCACCTTCAAAACATTTCTTAAAGAAAAGAATAAAAAAGTAAAGCTTTACAGCTAAGAGATCCTAACTGTAAGTTTAAAATACATTAACGAAATTAATGAAAAATTCAGAAATTATCTGAACACTAAAAGCAAAAATTAGGAATAGGGTTTTAAACTTATTGTTTAATTCCACTTTGATTTTTGTAATAAACTTTGCGTTCTATAATTGAAGGGTTTGCTACAAAAAGGCTGTAGGGGGTTCGGGACATAGGGATGACGGAATTCGGAGTTACATGTATTATCATGTAGTAAAATGGAAACTTGTTCGTTTGTGCGAGAGATATATAGTTCCAATCTTTAATAATAGCTTTAACTCAAACGATGGAGCTGTTTGAATCATTAGTTTATTGCAATATAGAGGTAACTTCCGGTGCTAGCGCCGCGTTTCTGCAAACAGGAATAACTGTAGATGTGAGCCAAGGTAGCCTGGTTGGTAGAGCGTCAGTCTCCTAACCGAAAGGTAGCGGGTTCTGTTCTCGTCTTGTCCAAAGACCGCCGCGTTGGCTAATGGCAGTTGGAGCACGTTAAACAGGTCGTGGTTGCAAACTCCTTCAAGTTCTCCTAACAAAACGATACCCCTGGGGGTACTGAATCAGGGATGTGTCGGTCTCTGATTTAGATCTAAATTCCGACTTGCTGATAGATGGATGGATGAATCAGTGTATGAATAAATTCGATCACCCACTAAAAAGGGTTTTGTCGTGTATGTTCGAGCAAAGTCATACTTTCACCTTAACTGTGCTCGTTAACAACAAAAGGCACACATCTTTGCCTTAATTTGAAAGAGCACTGCTCATTCGGGCTTGGTATGATCAAGTAGCATTAGAACAGTAACAATAACTGGAGCTACCTCCTTTTTGCAGCAAACCCTTCAATTTTTATATTTCCGTATACAAAATATAGATAAAATGCACTAATCGTTAAAGTATTCGAACCCAAGATTTTGGTAAATCTCCACATTTCCAAAATTTCAAAAACACGTTTTGGGAAAATGCCTATCTGTCTTTGACTAGGACAGATGAATTTTAGTGCACTTTCTTTGATCCAAATTTGCAGATTTCTAACCCTTCTGTTCATTTCTGTATTTGCAGAAAAAGTTCGTTTCTCCGGGTGTTCAAATATATATCATTTTGGTAAATACCAAACGCAGAAAATTAAGTAAACACAATTTAGCACAAAGAGTTAATAGCGTAGACATATGACAAATTTTGAGACAGTTTCAAGATGAGTTGACTGTTTATCAGTCTTTACACTCAGAAACATGTAAATGTGGTGATTTAAAAATACAAGGTCTAAATAAATGAAATTTGGCTTATGAATTTATAATTACAATTGAAATTTTGTGTCCATTTTTCGTTTCAATTGACTGAGAAATTGACGCTAAACGTCTAAAACACAGTATCGATTTTCGAATATTAATTGCATACTAGGTAAGACAAATAACTAGCCAGGGCGGCACTATAGATTCAGTAAAAATGCTAAAGGATTGATGTTTTATAACTAATCACTTCCCTGCTATTTAAAGCATTCTCGGTTAATTACTTGGGTTAATACTTGGTTTTACTTGGTTAATTACTTGGGTTTGGGGAATATATGGAAAATATCTTTTATGAATTATTAGTATCAACAATGAAAACAATTTGAATTTCACATCGACAATGAATTATTAGTATCAACTTTGAAAACAATTCAAATTTGACATCGACAATGAATTATTAGTATCAACAATGACAACAATTTGAATTTCATTTCGACAATGAATTATATTCTTGTAATACATTCTCAAAACAATTATAAATTTAAGGCAAAAATTTGGCTTCACTGAAAAGATATATTTTCAGTTTTAATTTCATACAAAAATTATTTTTGTGATGTAAAATTTTCTTACTATATTAAAGAAAAATATCAAAGATTTACATGATTTCCAAATAATTATAGTTTTGTTTGAAATTTCAAAATTATCACTTTATGTTCATATTCTCACGTTTCAAAATATGCAATTGATAATTTTGGTATTTATAAGTCGAAGGATCTAATCAATACATACCTAACACACACACACGGCTCATTGAGAGAGAGACACACCCACACGTACATACACGAACACACACATGCAAGCACGTTGCACATCGAGAGACACACACACACACACACACGTACACGTACTCGTTCACATACATGAACACATAGACACACACACATAGAAAGAGAGACACACAGACTCTCATATGAAAAAAGTAAACAACTTGTAAACATATTCATTATTATTTTTAGAAGAGATTAAGATATATTTTCTTATTTCTACTATAAACCTTTCTTGTGAATCCTACAAATTTAATCTTACTAAAATTCTTTTCTTAATTTAAGATCTTAATACCAAAAACTCACATTTAAATTCAGTTTAAATCTCTATTCTGTTCTGTTTTCAATCGAAATCACATTTAAATTCTGTTTAAATGTGATTTCGATTCCATTTAAGTCCAGCTTTTCTTTCGTACAAAATTATAAGCGAATGTTAATTTTCTCCATTTAAATAATTGCTTTAGAGCATGTATTTATTGTAAGAAATTAATATAATGTTGATCCTACATATTATTTAAAAAACATCATTTCAATTTAATTTTAAAAAACTTAAAATCTCATTAGATAAGGGATACTAGAAAAGAAGCCATCATAATAAATTTGATCTCAATGTTTTGCACTGTTTCAAAACAAGTATTTCACCACAGTTATAAGCGAAGACTCAAAGAAATTACGGGTAAAAAAATCACAACTTATAATGATGCATCATTATAACCTGAACCTTTTCCGAAAAGGTATTAAATAACTTTAACAATCAGTTTCGAAGAAAAATATAAAGCAAAAATTTGTCCGTATAGCGGCCAATAAGTTTCCAATTTATTTTCACGTACCGAGATGCGCATAATGTTTTATAGTTATTAGTGTTGATAGTGGAAGCAAAATAATGAATGAAAAATGAGAACTCACTGTTCTAGAGCAGACTAGATAACATCTGGACTATTTCCCTAATAGTTTTGATGTTGCTTTATAGTTCAGTCGAATTATATTTTAAATTATTTAATATAAAGGCATTTAACTTTTACCAAGATTAATACTAACTAAGAGAAAAATAGTGAGACACCGTGCTTTTACATTTATATAAAATACTATTATTCGAAGAATGAATTATTTTAATTGAAAAATTTCAAAGATTTTTAACTACTAATAACCTATAAAATGAAATTCACGTTATGATAGCTTATTTAAAAGAATTATTAAAATTTGGTTGTCATAAGCTAAATTTCAAAATCGGTTTTCGCGTTTTAATAGCAAGTTATTAAACTGAAAGGAAAACGTAAATTAAAAAACTCTGGGGATTATGAAAACCTAGAAGGTGAGATATACAGAGTGAAAACATTTTATTAGATGAGAAGGGAATCTTAAAATAGTGTAAACTAGAGAAAATTCTCATTTTCCTTTGATGTTTAAGAAACTACTGCTTAAAAATTTGCTACATTGTTAAAAGAACTTATTTCAATAACAATTTGATTGTATAATTATCTGATATACGTGATTTTTTATGTATCTGTTGTTCTCCAGGAAATTTCCACCCTGTCTCAACGAAATGTTATTATTTATACCGATAGCATGAGTGCATTAAAAATGCTCTCTGATTATCACAATAAGATGCATCCAATCGCTAATATAATTCTGTGTACTTTGAGTCTTCTGAGAATCAAAGGTTTTAATGTCATTTTTAGCTGGGTGCCAAGCCATGTTGGTATTTCTGGAAATGAGATAACGGATTCTTTAGCTCAATTTGCATCCTCTTTCCTAAACCAAGAACTTCCATACTGTAATGTCAAGACGTCATTGGCGGGCCGTCTTTTGTTTACTTGGCAAGAAACTTGGGATTTATTGACTCACAATAAATTGCACTCTATCATGCCGACCGGAGCAATGCGGTCACCTCTCAATATACATGCGTTAGATGTCAAGCTAACACGCCTACTTATCAGACATACGCGCTGTACTCACAAACATTTGATCTTTGGCGAAAGGGCGCCAATGTGCCAGACATGTCACGTTGATCTAAGTGTTAAACACATTTTAATTGAATGCCCTATGTAACATTTCTCTCGTTTCAACATTTTCAATCAATCATTCGTAAGTCTAACTGACTTGGTGGGTGAGAAATACCACAAAAGCATTTTTACATTTTTAAAAGCGATTAATCTTCTAGCTGCTTTTCGACCTTTTAATCTCATTTAGAGCTTCATTTTGGAATTGTATTATCAACTCGCAATTTTAATTTGTTTCAAAATTTTTTTCCTGTTACTGAGAAATTTTAAAATTTTATTAGCTGATTGTTACACCACTTGCAATTTCCTCAATTCGTATTAATCTATAATTCATTGGTAGGGTTCATATCAATTTAATCTTAATTTAAACCAAATGATTGGCGCAGTATGGCCACAAATGGCTCTTGTGCCAAAATACCTTACCTACCTACTTATGTATCTATGTATCTGGACAATGTATCTATGTATCTACGTATCTGGACAATGTATCTATGTATCTACGTATCTGGACAATATGACGTATCACCAGGATACGTCATATTGTCCAGAACTTTTTTATTATCTTTAAAATCTGGCTAAATTCACTCATAATTTTCATCATGGTTACAAGGAGACATTTACAACTTTTGTCGCCTTCTGTATAAACTTACTATATCATCCCCAAATGTGAAAGAATGTCCGATTGCTCGTGGAAAATTATATTTTTGTTTATCAACAAATAAATAATAGCTCCTATTTCATATAATTCGTATTCCCGTCTATTTTTTATTTCTCATAGTTTATTTTTTAAGAACAATTACATTTTGTATAAGCCCTATAATTTATGAGAACTAGTTGTTTTATTGAACTGAATAGAACAGACATCGTTTTAAAATCTACAATATTTACAATAAAAAGTGCATTAAAAATATTAAGATATTCGACTATGCTCAAAGGAAAAAATTTGAAAAATTGGAATTTTTAGAAACTATTTATGGCTTTTAGTTGTATTGTCAATAATAAACACTATATATGCCAGAACAATTATTTGAAAATATAATATATTTTGAGAAATGGGAAAATGTGTAGTAAATTTTGATGAAAATTAACCAAAACGGTTCACATTCTACGCAAAATTGTGATGCAGAAATTTTTTCTTTGCACACAGTTAATACAATAGAATACAACGATGAATGAAAGGAACCAAAATCTAAAAAACATTTTGAGATGCAAAGGAGTTACGGGTAAAATTATACGTTTATATGCATTTTTACCATAAATTCAGAACTTAATTTTTCTAAATACACTCATAAATAAAAAAGTATATCACCAAAAATAAAATTTTGGTTCATTTCACATCCCATATCATTTAAAACACACGTTGAAATTTTTATGTAAATACCTCTAATAATTTTAAAGATATCTTTTTAGCGGCGGAGAATTTTTTTGAAAATTAAAGTTTTGAGAAAATTAAAATGAAAGACAAATTTATGCTGAAAATATATGTGACCCCGGATGATAAATCATACCTTCTTTTTCTTAGAAAACATAAACTGTTTTGGGAAGAGAAATGTCTGAACTATAAGAAATAATAAGAATTTAAAAAAAATTGCCAATACAGTCGAAAATCAGTGTTTTTAACGTAGTCGGATACCTTAATTAAAGTTCACTGCCACGCACTTTTTGTTTAATTTTTTAAAATCTAGAATATTTTTTAATTAAATTTATAACACATTACTTTTACATTTTTGTAAAAAAAAGTCAAACTGCAAGTCAAGATTGTATTTAAAAAATCATATAACAATAATTCCCAATTTTTTGAGGATTCAAAACAGATTACCATTTGAATAAGACCGTTTCTGTTGTATCTTAAATTTTGTCAAACTTCAGGAATTTCTTTCAAAATTTAAATTTAATGGAATAAGTTCCTTCAGTTAATAGAAATTGTGTAATTTAATAATTTTTATGTAGGTTGGATCAGTTAAAGTTTTGCTATTATTAAAAGTGTTGCCATAAATACTGGAGCAAATGAGTAAAGAATACTTAAAAACTTTTCAAAATTGGATTTTTATAGGCATAAAATTATGAAACAAGATGCGAGGTGCATAGAATATATAAATGCATTAATAAATATAATATGCTTTAATAAATATGATGGTTCTGAATAATAGTATCGTGAACCAGATAAGATAATATAATTTTAAATCACATCCTGTTATATGGTGCTGCACTTTCTAATAAAAATATTTTATCAGTTATTGAAAAGCCGTTTCGCTTATAGATAGAAAAAATTATTAAAATTTAATTATTATTAAATAAAAACAAAATGTGTTCATTCGAATATTTCAGATGACATCATGTATATTCAAAACATTGTTATTCTTAATAATGCACAGCAATCCACTGTAGCCTGGTTGGTAGAGCGTCAGTCTCGTAACCGAAAGGTCACGGATTCTGTCCTTGTCTTGGCCAAAGACAAACGTGTTGGCTAATGGCAGTTGGGGCAAGTTATATATGTCAAGACTGTAAAGTCCTCCAAGTTCCCATAACAAAACGATACCTCTGGGGTACTGAATCAGGGATGAGTCAGTCTCTGATTTGGATCTGAATTCCTACTTGCTGATGGATGAAGGAGTGTATGAATGAATTCGACCACCCCCTAAAAATGGTTGTGTCATGTGTGTGAGCTAGAAGTCAGACTTCTGCCCTCTGGGTGCTCAGGGATCTTTACCCTCAGAAGCTACCCCACCCCCTTTCCGTGAAAAACACGGACACGACAACAGCAACACAGCAATCCAAACATAGTTACACGAAAGTGATGCAAATGATAACAAAACTAAGGTATCTAACTACTTTCAGAGGAAAATTTTAAAAAAATTGGATTTTTCAAAAGTTATGGTTTATACACTGAAGTGACAAAAGTCATGGGATGACTGTTAATATCGTGTCGGTCCTCCTTTAGCCGGCGAAGTGCAACAACTCGACATGTCATGGAGTCCACAAGTCGTTGGAAGTCCTCTGCATGAATATTGAGCCATGCTGTCTGTATAGATGTCCATAATTGTGAACGTGTGGATGGTGCAGGAGTTTGAGCACGAACGGACCTTTCGATGATGTTCCATAAATGCTTGCTGGGATTCATATCGGGTGATCTAAGTGGCCAGATCATGCGCTGGAATTGTCCGGAATGTTCTTCAAACCAATCGCGAACAGTTCTGGCTCGGTGATATGGCGCATTGTCATCCATAAAAATCCCATCGTTGTGTGGGTACGTGAAGTCCATGAATGACTGTAAGTGATCTGCAAGCAGCTGAACATAACCATTTCCAGTCAATGATCGGTTCAGTTGCACCAGAGGACCGAGTCCATGCCATGTAAAAACAGCCAACACCATTATGCAGCCACCACCATCTTGAAAAGTGCTTTGCTGACAGTTTGGGTCCATTGCTTCGTGGGGTCTGCGCCACACTCGAACTCTACCATCAGCTCGTAACAACTGAAATCGTGTCTCATCTGACCACGCCACGGTTTTCCACTGGTCTAAGGACCAGTCGATATGCTCACGAGCCCAGGAGAGTCGCTGCAGGTGATGTCGTGCTGTCAGTAAAGGCACTCGAGTCGGTCTTCTGCTGTCATAGCCCAAGGAAGACAAATTTCGCCGCACAGTCCTATCGGACACGTCCCTCGTACGTCTCACATTGATTAGTGCAGTTATTTGACGAAGTGTTACGTGTCTATTAACATTGACCATTCTACACAGACGTCGGCGGTCTCGGTCGTTAAGTGCAGGTGGTCGCCCACTGCGCTGTCCATGGTGGGATGTGATGCCTGAAATTTCATACTCTCGGCACACTCTTGATACTGTGGATCTCGGAGTGTTGAATTCACTAACGATATCCGTAATGGAATGACCCATGCGTCTAGCTCCAACTAACATTCCACGTTCAAAGTCTGTTGAAGTCTGTTAAAGTCTTCTCGTCGTGCCGCCATAAATCACGAAAAACCTCTTCACATGAATAACTTGAACAGAAATGAAAGCTCTGGAAAACGAACTGCGCATTTATACTTTTTCGCTGCGATACTACTGCCATCTGTATATTTGCATATTGCTATCCCATGACTTTTTTCACTTCAGTGTAGATGTATTTTCAATTATAATACATAATACCGGAAATAAAACAAAATTATTTGAAGATATAATATATTTTGAAAAATAGGAAAATGTGTAGTAAGTTTTAATGAAATTTAACCAGAACGGTTAACACTCTACACAAAATTGTAATTCAGAAATCCAATTTTTCTTTGTATACAAGTTATAGAATATAATGTTGAATGATATGAAACAAAATCTAAGAAAAATCTTGAGACGCAAAGAAGTTATGGTTAAAAATATACATACGTATGCATTTTTTCCATAATCTCACGATTTAAATTTTATAAAAACACCTGTAAATGAAAAAATAATTCACCTACAATAAAACTCTTAGTTCATTTTATTGCCCATATCATTTAAAACACACACTGATATTTTTACATGAATGCCTCTATTAGTTTTTCAGATATCATATTCACCGAGGAGAATAGTTATAAAAATTAAACTTTTGAGAAAAATGAAATTAAAAAAAATTTTTAGATGAAAAATATGCTACACTGATATGATAGGCCAGGCCTACCTTTTCTTAGAAGAGAAAAACTGTTTTGGAAAGAGAAGAGTCTGAACTACAAGAAATAGCATTGGAATTCAAAAACGTCAATTTGATCGATAACCAATTTTTTTAACGTAGTCGGATACCTTAAACACAACATATTAAGAGTTAAACCTTTTATAAAATATAGCAGTCTAATATACCGAATTATTAGAGCTTATTCAAACCATTTAATATTTTCCAAGAAAAGATATATTTCGGATACCTCATATTTATTCGGTTATTTTATGCACATATTGTATATGGCAGTCACCACATTTGAGATTATTTCTTCTTTCATTTAACAAAGTTTAACAAAACTTTTTCTGTACAAAACAGATATGAGGAACAGTTTATCATTTGAAAAATTGATTCTTAGAAAGAATTTTTAACAATTTTTCTCATAAATAAAACGAAATCGCTTCAATGTTAATTTCATTTTTTGAAGACTCATTAAAAATGTTAAAATAAATGGAATAATTTTTTTTTTAATATTTTTTACAAAAACTTCATTAATTTGAGCTGTCTAATTATCAGTCATTTTATTTATGATCAAGATTATATTAGTCTTACTGTTTGCGCTCAACAAGCGAGAACTCTTGATCCACAACAAATTAAATTTAATGCTTTAAACCAGTGATTCTCAACCTGTGGGGCGCGCCCCCCTAGGGGGGCGTGAGAACTCTAGTGGAGGGGCGCGAGCATATCCAAGAGAAAATGTTATTTAAAGAAACTGATTGACTGAAAGGAAAGAACAAACACACATACAAAAAACAAAATACATTTCGACATATTTAATAATTAACTTATTAAATTAAAACAACTCACTAAATTAAAAACAAATTTAATAAATATTATTGACTTCCTTGAGCCTGTCTTGCAGAGCAAAGTTTTTCAAAGGAGGGTTAATATTAGAAATACACTCTCAGTTCTTTTTCTATATTTAGTTGAGATCTGTATTTTGTCTTCACAGAAGCAACCACATAAAATCCAGTTTCACAAAGGTAAGATGTTGAAAATGGTAGTAGAATGCGAAATGCTTTTGTTTTTAGTGCAAAAAACTCATCATCCACTCCTGCCTAAAATTCAAAGAGTGATTTATCACTAAATTGTCTTTTGGTTTCCCCGCTTGCCGTGAAGTCTATGAAGGTTTCTTCCTCATCAACTGAGAGTCCTTCGGGAGCATTTTGAAATGGATCCCTCACCCGCTTGTAACTTGTTATCAGTTTGTCGTCAGCAAGAAAGTTCTTTTTAAAATTCTTTGCTAGCATTGCTAAATGATTTTCAATCTTTACAAAAACAACTTTTACATGTTGTTCTTCAGCCTTGTAAGTTTTAATGCAATCATTCAAATTTACAAACATTAAGTTTTATTGTTTTAAATTTCTGATCCACAATTCCAATTTCCTACAAAAAGCATTAACTTTGTCACTCGTATTCAATATATGTGTATTTGCTCCTTGCAGTTGAAAATTCAACTTATTTAATTTCTTGAATATGTCGACCATGTAGCTCAATTTCATTACAAATAAACTATCACGGAAATTCTCAGCTTTCGGTCTGTTTTCCTCTTCTAGGAAAATGGCGATTTCTTCTCTTAATTCATTAACACGTTACAAAAATTTCCCTCGTGATAACCATCTTGAATCGCAATAAAATAGTAACGCTGAATGTACTGCACATATGTCTTTACAAAGTTCGGAAAAGATTCTTGATTTCAGAGGTCTCATTTTTATATAATTTACTACGGTTACAACCGTAGTTAACACAATATTCAAACCAGGACTCATTTCTTTGGAAGCCAAAGCTTCTCTGTGGATCATGCAATGTGTCCAGACGCACTCTGGTGATTTTTGTTTCACAAGTGCTTGAATACTTTGGAATCTTCCGGACATAGAACGAGCACCATCGGTGCATATTCCGACGCAATTTTTCCATTTTATGCTTGCCTCGTTCATAAAATCATTTGAGATAGCAAATAATGCGAATGCTGTTGCTTTGAATTCTATTGGTTCACTGAAAAGTAATTCTTCTACTACTCACAAATCATCACAAAATCTAACATAGGCAATGAAATGAGGATCTTTATTACTATCTGTTGCCTCATCGAGTTGTATTGGAAAAAAATTGCCACGTAACTTCGACTAAAGCTGACACTCTACACCAGGGATGAGCAAACTCCAGCCCGCTGGCCAACTCCGACCCGCCGGAAGGTTCTATCCGGCCTACAGATAGAATTTTAATTTGTCGGTCAGAGGCAAATTAAAAGAAATATTCATATATTATATATCCATCTCCTTTTCTACTCTGTTTAATTATATATTTTCTTCTTTTTTTTTCAAAGAGCTGGTAATCTGTTTACACTCTCCATTTTTGTTCTACAAAACATAAATCGAAGGAAATAGCAAACACTGGCAGTTTTCAATCGGTAAAGTGTTAAAAGCGGAAGTTATTTGTTAGTTATAGCTGTAGATTGGTGCCAACAAGCGTTATCTTTTTTTGTGGAGCAGACATATGGGAATTCAATATAAGTGAATTAGACCTCACATGTGGCAGACTGAGCATTTTAAGCTCCATCTAGCGGCTTTTTCTTTTGGCGCGAGTTCTAATATTATTGATTGCGTGTTGGAAGATTGTGGACATATAGCGTCATTGTGAATAGTGGTGAAATTATTAAAAGTATAGCGTAGCTAGTGCTTGTTTGTGTTATTCGTAAAATATTTCAACCCCCAAATGGCTACTAAAACACGTAAAGTTGATTCAGAGTGTTGCGCTCTTAATGATGAATGGACATGGAAATATTTTTTTCAGTTGTAAAAGATAAACCAGTGTGTCGTATCTGCAATGAAGCTGTAGCAGTCTTCAAAGAATACAACATTTCCCGTCATTTCACATCCAAGCATAAGAATTCCAATTACGAAGCAATGTCCGAATATGAAAAAACAAAAACAAAATGCAGAAAGTCTTTGTAAAAAATTATCAGGCCGGCAAAATTTTTTCAAGAAGGTAAACGGTATTCAAGAAGCAGCTACACATGCAAGTTACATTGTAGCATACAATATTGCTAACAATAATAAAGCTCTCAGTGATGGGGAGTTCGTTAAACAATGCATGCGCCAAGTTTGTGATGTTTTATGTCGAGACAAGAAAAATAATTTAGAGATTGTAAGCTTATCTCGAAAAACGGTGACTTCTAGAATGGAAGCCATCGATAAAAATTTGGCATCACAATTAGAGCCAAAGATTGGCCAGTTTAAATTTTGTTCCATAGCTGTGGATGAAAGCACTGATATAAATGATACTGCTCAATTAGTATAATTTATAAGAGGTGTTGATTAGAAATTATTGAGGAACTAGTGTGCATGCGTTCTTTAAAGGGGACTACAACGGGATATGATATTTTTCGTGAATTTCAGGAAGGGATTTTAACTTTGAAGGTGCCTATAACAAATATATGTAATATTACGACCAATGGAGCACCAAATATGACAGGAAAAAAATCTGAATTTCTTGGACACTTTAATCAAAACTATCCTGGGAACAATGTTGTTTTTTTACATTGTGTTATACATCAAGATGCGCTGTGAAAATCTGCATTGAATATGAAACCCGTACTTGATGCAGTCGTGAAGCTTGTAAATACTATTCGATCTCGTGGGCTTACTCACAGGCAATTTCGAGATTTTCTTCAGTCAGTGCAATCTGAATACTCTGATGTACTGTATTACACGAAAGTAATGTGGCTTAGTGCAGGATGTGTTTTCGAGTGAGTTTGGCAGCTGAAAGACGACATTATATCGTTCTTTCATGAGAAACAGTGTTCAGCGGAGTGCCAAATGTTAGATGATACAAAATGGCTTTCAGACTTTGCATTTTTCACAGATCTTCTTTGTCATATGAACAACTTGAATGTCAAGATGCAAGGGAAAAATCAATTTATCGACGATATTTGGTCACATCTCAAAGCTTTTAAACTAAAGCTTAATATGTTTGCTGGGCAGATAGGTAAAAACGACTTATCTCATTTCCCGAGGTTAAATTCAATACCCTCAGTAAATGAAGAGAACCTTAAGAATTATGAAGATAGCTTGAAAAAACTGCATTTTGAGTTCGAACGCAGATTTCAAGATTTCAGTGCCATTCAAGCAGAATTGGATATTTTTACCATGCCATTCAACGCAAATTGTGAAGCAGTGAGGTCAGATTTGCAGCTTGAATTAATGGAGTCGCAATCTAACAATCATCTCAAGCAATTGTTTCTAAATATGCCAAAGTTAGAGTTTTACAAATCATTATCGAAAGTACGTTTCCCAAATTTAATATATCATGCCCAGAAAATCAGTGCTATGTTTGCTTCATCTTATATATGTGAACAAGTGTTTTCAACTATGAACCTTAGAAAGAATTATTTCAGAAGTAGACTGACAGATGAGCATTTAGCCTCGTTCCTTAAAATCAGTACATCTCACTTCGAACCTCAATATAAGGAACTTTTAAAAATGAAATCGCAATTTCATTCATCTCATAAATATATTAAATTGTAATAATTGTATACTGTTTTTAAAATTTTTGAAAAATTCATCTTGGCCCGCCAAACTTTATTTTTCCGATTTTTGGCCCGCGATCGAAAAAGTTTGCCCATCCCTGCTCTACACCTTCAGCTATATAAGCAATTCAACGGGCAACAGTATCATTTGAAAGAGATATTGACTGCAATTGTTTTGCAAAATTATCTGCAAACATAATTTCTACAATCTCAATTGCGGCTGGCAACATAAGCTCTTCACCAATGGTGTGAGACGTTTTACATCTGGCTATTTAATATGAAACTTTGTAAGAGGCAATTAAAGCTTTTTCATTCACAGACAAAGTTTTTTTCAACAATGATTTTTGCTTTTCATATGATTTTAGTTTTAATTCGAAGAATTCTCTGGGTTTGTTTACGTACTCACTATGAAGCATTTCCAAATGTCGTTTAAGTTTATTAGGTTTCATGTTGTCTGCCACCAACATTTTTGAGCAAATGATACACAGTGGCCTTTCTTCTTCATTTACTTCAGTACTTGTGAACCCAAAATTTAAGTATTATTGAGAATATTTTCTTGATTTTATTTTCGGAATCACGCTCGTCTGTGTACTTGTTGATGCTTGTCTATCGTCTAATGCTCGCTTACGCCAGCTTAAAAATTTATCCATGATTCTGCATAAGTCTGTTGCCGTGAATATTTAATACGGTGAATTGAAATTACACGAAAATATATATAACATACACATTCAGAATAGATTCAATAGCGATAGAAGGATCGACTCGAATGAGATTGTCTGGAATTGAAATTGGCATCATAGAACTTTCTACTTCTTCCTATGAGAAAACATTTGTTCACATCTGCGCTCGCTTCTAACTTAACTTTTAAGCTGAATAGACAAATTCCAGACAAACCGAAATCTCGCGAAACCGTGAGAATGCCCGACATGGCGCAATAAAAGAGCACTAAAAAGGCATAGGATTCTTGTTTTTACAATGCTGAGGATCGGTGTTGCAAAATGTCAATAAACTTCCGTATTCTTGGTAATTTGTAAAGTTTGAAATTAAGGTTGTAGTGTAAATTTAGCGCCAAAATACTCAAAATACATTATTATTGTATTCATTTTATTGTATGCGGTGGGGAAGGGGGGCGCGATGAAAATTATGATTGAAAATTGGGTCGTGAATACTAAAAGGCTGAGAAACACTGCTTTAAACTATAAAAGTGAAAATGGACGTTTCAGAGCAAAAGTTTCAAAATGTTCACCCAAATTTGAATTATTTAAAATTTTGTTATTTTTACATTGTTAATTTCTGGAAATATTACAGAACGAATATAATATTCATTTGGTTTCCAAGTTTCGAAATGTTTAAAAAATGCAATTTCTGCCCGTACATTTTATATTTTATTTGTGTATCGTATATTTTCCGATATCAATTGCGACAAGACAAATTAAAAGAGAGACTTTTAATAATTTTTATTCCGTGAAAATAATATAATACTTTTTAGTTTCCTTAAAAGTTTTCTTGGATTCTTTAATTATTGCCGATGTTAATATCAGTCGATTGAGCACAGTTGTAAAACAAGTGTGATTACCAGGTAAAATTTACTTTGCCTTTATATATATATATATATATATATATATATATATATATATATATATATATATATATGAAAAAAAAAAATCATACATGCTTCTTTAGAAACTTATTAAAAGTTCTTTTAATTTATAATAATAATTCCTTTTTCAACAAAATTTAAATTTTTCATGTCATAAAAATAAAATCTCATTTACTTTGCAATGATTTTTTTTCGCAAAATTTGTTATGCAATGATTTATTTTGCCTTCTACATACATATGCTATAAGTATAATACACTGTTGATTGAGTGTCGTTGTTGATGAATGTGTACAATTGATTATGTACATTGATGATTATTAATAATTTTCAATCAGTTATTTATGATGATGAATTAATCACATTCTCTGTAGCATATACACTTCCTTTCTTGATTTTAATTAAGCCTTTTGTTTGAAACTTTTAAAATTAAACTCCGCAGTTAAAGGGTCAAGATAATAGGGCTTTTCAAGATATCTCTTCATTTTCTTGAACATTGAGGAATCTATCGCAGAAGAGAACTGAATATAATAGATCAATGCCAGACATTAACGAAAAAGACTTATGTCTAGTATAGTACTAACAAGAATGTCTCTCCCTCACTAATGACGAGTGACATTTAGACACATAGTAGATGTAGATGTATTAGATATCTAATACAAAATGAAGGCACCAATGGAGCTTTGGAAGAACTGATAGTAGAATTAGCGTCATAAAGAAGAGTGAATATTGTACTATGTTGCCATTTATGTAATGGCAAGTCAAATCAATCAAGGATATTATAACTGAATTTTCAATTTTGTTTCCTTAAAAAACACTATGAATTTTATTAGCTGTATGATAATTGAGTAATTTTAGGAAGTCACTCAAGTTTTTTGTTTGTTTGTTTGTTTTTAGTTTTCGAATTTTGTTTAAATTGTCAAAATGTATCATTTACGTGATACAAAAATAATTTTTAAATGGATAATTCGGAAACTACAAACCATAAAATTAAAGCAATATTTATGAAACCAACTTATAAAGCAAATATTAAAAAAAACCTTTGAAAGGAAGATAAATTGTATTTAGAGCACGCCAGTGCTGCTGCATCTGAAATAAAGTTGAACTGAACCAAATTAAAAATGAATATTAAGTTTTAATTTTCAAAAAAAATGAATAAAGTGGAATAAAATATGAAGGAAATTAGGAATCCAGTCAAAAGATTTTACCAAAGGACACTCTCGGATAGGGATTTTATCCAAGGATTTTTCTTTCTGTGTGGGGGAGGGAGAACTAAAGGGTCTGAATTTCGTTTAAAGTATCTAACTACGTTAAAAACACTGGTTATCGACCACATAGGCGTATTTATTATTGATATTTCTTATAGTTCTTACGTTTATCTTCCCAAAACAGTTTATATTTTCTAAGAAAAGGAAGGTCTGACCCATTATCAAGGGGAATTTTAAGCAAAACATATTCTACAGCTAAAATTTATTTTCAATTTTCTCAAAACTTTCCTTTTTATGAAAATTCTCCACCGTTAACATGATATCTCAAAAAATAAATGTGGTATTTGCATAAATATTTCATTGTTTCTTCACAATAATATGAGCACTGAAATGAACCAAAAGTTTCATTGTTGGTGAAATACTTTTTCATTTATAGGTGTTTCTTTCATTTATAAGTGTATCTTTCATCTACCATTATCAAGGAATCTACTATTATCTTTCATCTACTTTTATCAAGGAATCTACTATTACCTTTCATCTACTATTATCAAGGAATCTACTATTATCTTTCATCTACT
>JAPMOQ010051890.1:126574-138840 GCA_026543055.1 Argiope trifasciata
ATATTAGCACCTAGAGACCTATTATTAAATATTAGCACCTAGAGACCCGAAAATCCTAAGAAAATGTTGTTATTTCTAAATCTCAAATGAATTTAATTGAAGTTCTTGGGGTTTTAGGATCATAAAGGGTCAATACTTAATCCCTCACAAAAAAAAACCCTTCCTAGATTAAATCCCAGTCTGAAGGTGACATTCGATAAAATATTCAAGCAGGATTCATAATTTTTTTTCATTTTTTATTCCATTATATTCATTTTTTTGCAAAGTTAAATAGTAATTTGAGTTTTTATTTCTACAAAGATTAGTGATATTTTATCTCAGGTAAATTCATACATTACATTTCTTTTGTATGATATAGCATTAAAAAAATTCCAGCAAATATTCTTTAAAAAATTACAAACTATGAAATTTCAAATTTTTTCCCGAAGATTTACATTAGAGGCATTTAGATAATTTTATATGTATAAGTTACAACTGTTCTGAGCTATAATGATTGAAAATATAAATTTGAATTTTCTCTCATGCCCCTAAACATAAAATATCTTTCCTTAATTTTCTAGAAAAGACAAATGTATATATAGCGAGAGAATGAATATATGATACAATAGTTTTTTTTTTTCTTTAAAAAACCCTAATACATTGAAGACAACTTAAAATAAACACAAATTTCTTATTTAAGCATAACAAGAAATTTTTATTTGCAATTGAATGAATCGGGTGTTCGAATCATTTAATTATCTTGCTCAACAATTTCAAACAAACACTCTGATTACAATTCGTAGACAACTGATATTGTGCAAAATTAAATATAAAGGATCATTGCAAGAGCTGAACAAGTTAGATAAATTGATTTTGTGACAAGCAAATATATTTATTGCTACCAGATAAGTTATTGTTTCTAACAGCACTTGCCAAGGACGAACTCGAGTTTTAATTTTTAGTTTAGTTATATTAATGTCCCGTTTTAAAGCAACACGAGGACTATTTTGGGACATACCTCGTAATTTAGAACCACGGTCAGATGATGAGGACGACCCCTGAACTGGCACCCCCCTCTCCACACCAAGCCACACCAGCGGGAGGACGTTTGGCTTGACAGATTTAACGTGCAAGAGACCCCCTCACACGACGGTTCTTCGGTGGAATCGAGTCTCGAATCTGACACCCTCCGGTTCTGATGACGAGACCTTACAACCAGGACACCACGGATTTTAAACCGAGAATGAGTCTCTTATTTTAGTAGCCCCAATTAAAGCCAAGAGTACATCTTAGCTACTGATGCATCACATTCACTTGCTCAGACCTTTTTTATAGGGGGGAGCATATTCACATATCACACAGGTGAAAAGCAACCATGCCCGAACCGGGACTCGAACCCGGGATGCCTAGATCATGGAGACCAAAGTTTGCAAAACCACTTTGCAGACAAAAGTTTAAATAGAAGTTTGCAATAAAAGCCAAATTTTGTTTACCTCTTTACATTTTGTTTTTATCGAGCTCAAATACAATCAGACAGCCCGACAGGAAAAAATTCACCGTATGACAATTACACTCATCTTTTATTTGATATATTGGGTGGGGTGGGGGACATGCGATTTATTATTATTGTTCGTTTAGTCATCATAAGGCAGTTTAAAAAGTTCATTATAGTTAACGCATGTCTTGTTAATATTATCAAAAAGAATTTTTTTAAAAATTACCGTGTATTTTACATCTTTTCACCATCAACTTAATTTTTATATTCCTACAGGGTGATCAGCGAATAAGCCCCAATTTTAAAATTAAATATCTCTGCAAAAAAGGATTGATAGAATTATGCGGTAAACTGTACGTTTATTAGCAAAACTGTAAAAACTGTGTACAAAAGTTAGAAAATTTAGTTATAAATATCGTTAACAGATGGCGCTCTGCACTGAAAACTCTTTCTTAAAAAGGAGTCTAAAAAAAAACTATAAAGTTACGCTGTCTTTGCAATCAAAATACAATTTTTTCTAAATGTTCACCGTTCGAAACAATGAGGTGGCGTAATCGAACAATGAAATTTGACATCACGTCTTGCAATGATTCAACGGAAATGGAACCACATGCAACACCAATCAACGATTCAATCTCATCTAGAGTGGCGGGATTGTTTCTATAGACAGTGTTTTTCAATGCTCTCCACAGAAAGAAGTCTCAAGGAGTCAGACCGGGAGTCACTTTTCATTTTTAACTTCACATTGAAATCGTCTATGGGCATTATTAGCATTGTTCTGTTAACGATTTTCGTAACTGAATTTTCTAAACTTTTGTACAACATTTTTTACAATTTTGCTAATAAACGTACAGTTTACCACATAATTCTTTCAATTGTTGTAGAGATATTTAATTTTGAAATCAGGACTTATTCGCTGATCACCCTGTATTAATGTTGTTTGCATTTAATATAAATGTAAAATACTGTAATTTTAAAATAGGCTTTATATAGAATATGGTTAGTATTGCAGTAAAGATAATTTCAAACAGCATTTCGAGCTGCCTTTTAATTTTTCGCTTATGAAGTTTGAATGGGGTTTAATAACCATAAAAAAATCCAAATTCTCGATTTTGATGAAACTCTACGCTTCAGTCTTGTGACTAAATTTGTAGATTGCTATCAAATTTTGAGCAGTCTAATTTAAAGAAATCTAATTGAGAGTGCTCAAACTTTCATTTCGATTTCTCTATTCGAGTACAAGTAAACTCGATAACTACAAGAAGTAATGGGCGAGATACATGACATTTTGTATATAGATTTAGTATATATAAAATAGATACTTATCAAATTTTGAAATAAAGGTATCAAATGTTTGATCATGTATTTTCAGATGTGTATACATAGTATAAAATGAAGTCTCCTATAAACGTCTGTATGTTTGAACCACAAAAACTCGAGAAATAATTAACCGATATTGGAGATAATTACACCATTTTGTAAAGGCTTTATTGAAGAAAGTTTTAGTGTATTAAAATTTCATAAAAGTTATAACTGCGATTTTAATTACTATGAGCATACGCGTAACCTCAAATTTGGCATGTGCAAATGGCAGGAGCTGTGATATGCATAAGCGATACATTTCTTTGTTTAAGTCTGATTATAAAAAGTGATTCAAGTCTCACTGAGATTCACAAGGGATTCAACCCCAAAAGAAGGGAATCCTACCTCGGTAGGAACGCTTTTAATAACAAAAAGATTCGCTTGTTGCACGATAAGGAAAATGAAGAGGAAAGGAACATTCAGTTAGCGAATATCGCAGAAAGATTATCCAGATATTGGGAATGAGTGTCTTCTGATGTACGAAATAATAGTTTTTCTTTATGTCGCACTACAGCTGAATATAGTTTAATTGTTATTTCATTGCAACGTTGAAATTTGGGGAAATGTGTTTAGTGTGCTCCAAATATATAAATTTCTGGCAAATCTCACAACTGAACCTCGTGATTCTAGTCCGCTTTTCTTTTCTGCAAAGTTTGCACCTTTTTTTTTCTCTGACGTCGCATTTTCCAATTCTTCTATACCTAGTTCGACCTTTCTCTTTATCTAATACTATAATACGAGGAATGGTTGCCAAGTCGAAAATCGCCCCAGAATTAATAAAATCCGGTAAACTTGGGGGTCTGGGGTTTTTGGCCACGAGGAATCGATTGGCGTCGGTTTTGAAGCGCTACGGTCGAGCAGTTCGGAGTTACAGATAGGATATTTTCAAACTTTATTAGTTCGCCATAATGGCTACTTAAATTTTCAAGCGGTAACGTGCTGCCATCTATAGCCAATATGACGAACTAATAAAGTTTTATGTTTATGCTGTTATAGGTTTATAATATGTTTCTTATCTATGTATATATGTTTGGTTTTTCTAAATAAATTTGTCAAAAATATTGAACTTCAACACACTTCAATCTTTACCTTTACTTTACCTTTGTATAGAATAGTTCCCTTTCCAAACTCTAACTTTGTTTAGAATAGTTTACAATGGTGCACTTTAACCGGTTATCTTTTCACCAATGGTTTCACAAATTTTCTTATGGCATGTATTGTTTTGATAAATCACAATTGAAAATCTAAATCTTCGAGTTAGCTTCGATACCTGTTTTCTCCGAGCGGAGCTCGGTCACCCGCTGTTCATTTTTAATTAGAGCTTACTTTGTAGAGATGTGGATGTTTCTTTTCAACATTTTCTTCCGTAAGTGTATTTTCAAACTGTCGCCAGTTGAAAAGAACACAGATTTTTTTGTAAAATCATACAAAATTAAATGTAACAAAAACTTACATGAACCGTCGCACGTATCTCTAAAATACAAATATCTGATCGGCAGAAATCTATTACCACCATAAACTTACAACGACAACTGAAAGTAGGTCAAAGGGAGGGGGTCAAATAGTCTAGGATAGGCGTTCTAACGCCACCAGGTCTAAAGGTATAAAACGAAATTCATCTCTAGTGTATCTCTCAAATACACGCGCCCGCAGGAGGGTTAAGTAATGGGACTTGTTGAAAACTCAAAACCTTAACATACATTTTTTAATACATTAAGTAACGGTAAGGAAGACCTATAAATTCAAAGATTGTATGAAGTGGAAACGGTTTCATATTGACCATAGTATGAGGATGTGAAGATAAAAGAGTGCGCCAACAGCAACCAATTGTTTCAAAGAGAAATGCAGCGTTTCTATACTAAAAAATCGTTATTCGCGTTTAATCATTAAATGTGGATAGTTATAACATAATCAAGCATACAGAAATCAGAGTTAAAAATTATTGTGCTTCTTTTTAAGGTATCCGACTACGTCCGAAAGAAAATTTTTGAAAAATTGAAACTTTTAAAAATTATTTAAAGGTATAGTTTTTAGATGTATTTTCAATTATTCTATAAAATACTATAAATACTAAAATTTATTTGAAAATATAATATATTTTGAGAAATAGGAAAATGGGTAGTAATTTTAATGCTATTTAAACAAAAATGGTTAACGCTCTACTCAAAATTGTAAGGCAGCAGTCCTAATTTTCTTTGTACACAAGTTATAGAATATAAAGATGAATGAAATGAACCAAAATCTAAGAAAAAGTTTGAGATGCAAAGAAGTTATGAGTTGAAATATTCATATATATATATGCCTGTTTTCCATAAATTCACTAAATTTTTGTAAAAACGTGTATAAATGAAAAAGTATTTCACCAACACAAAAACTTTTGGTTCCTTTCATTGTCCATATCATTTAAAACACACTCTCAAATTTTTATGCAAATAACTGTATTAGTTTTTGAGGTATCATGTTAACGATGGGGAATTTTTATGAACTTTTAAGTTTTATGAAAATTTAAGTTAATAACAAGTTGTAGCTGAAAAATATGTTACCTCGGATGTTAGGTCAGGCTTCCCAGAAAAGAAAAACTGCTTTAGGAGGAAGAAAGTCTGAACGACAAGAAATAACAATAAAAAAAAAACATTCACCAATGTGCCGATAATCAGTGTTTTTCTCATAGTCAGATACCTTAAGTTACGAAATATCAAAAAAGGGGAAAACTTAATTTATAATTATATCTATTAAGTTATATTTAAATATGAATAATTATTAATATATTTAAAAACCTAGAGTTAAATATGTTATGAAATAAAAGTTCGACGAACAGATGACAGATTTGTGTGATGAGAAAGTACCTCAAGGCAATAGCGGCCAACATTCATCGAGAAGTAAAATTGACCTTGCTTCTAATTTTGAAAGAGGCATATCTTCTTGAGATAACATGTTGACAACATTTATGTTTACATTTTTGAAATTTTAAGATTATCAATGTCCATCCTCGCTGGTTGCCATAGCAACTATGCCTGTTTTCAATGATTATCGCCAACAGCGAAGAAACTTCAATGATGACAACTATCATTAAGGAATATCCATAAATATATTTGGCATTAACAATGACACCATATCTATATATACAATAGCCAAAGGCACTAAATATTTGTACTCAACATCTTTTATGTTCTCATTTTGTATCTATAATATTACATCTTTTGTTTTCAGGAATCGACATATTTTTGCGGAACTGATGTATTCAAATTTTCTATGAAATCCTTTATTATGATTCGTATGACAAATGAAATATTTTTATGGTTTGAATTAATTAACTCCTTGGCTGCAATTAATTGATTTTCTAGTTTGAATGAATTATTTTATAGACAATTTTATTGAATCGACATATTTTTTGGAACTGATGTATTCCAATTTTCTATGAAATCCCCCGTTATGATTCGTATGACAATTGAAATATTTTTATGGTTTGAATTAATTAACTTACTGGTTGTAATTAATTGATTTTCTAGTTTAAAGAAATTTTTTTATGGTTTAAATTGTTTGATTTTCTAGTTTGAATCAATTATTTCCATGATTGAATTGACTGATTTTCTTGTTCGAATTAATTATTTTTCTGGCTTGAATTCATGAATTTTACAATTTGAATTAATTATTTTATGGTTATCAATAATATTTTATACGGCGATCATTAATGGATTTCAAGCTTTAATCTTTCATTTTATTATAACATTAACGCGATTTGCTAATTATATTTTAATGAAATCTAAACTTTTTTTAACAGTTATATTGTTTAGCTAAATATTTTTTTCTTTTTATTGGATTAAAATATTATCGCAACTAATATTTTTAAGGATCCAGGTATTTGTTCCAGCCCTCTCAAACAAATAAAAAATGAAATTGCCTACTTGCCATGCTATTTAGATTTAGAACTAAAAATATGAAGCATAAATACAAGGCATTTCCAAATGAAAAAATACGAATAGTCGTAACAATGTAACCGTTAGCATATACACCTATGCTTCTTCTTCTTTTTCGTGGATGCAGCCGACCACCCTGCCACAACTGAACGTAGCACTATCGACAGGATTTGTTAGATTCGACTGCTGAATAAGTATTGTCCAACCTTACATTGATCGAACCGACAAACTAACATTCCTTTCGGGGTAGTAGTAGTCTTCCTCCCCATCTGCACCCTCTCAAACAGTTAGAATGAAACTATCTATCTTTAACATCATATCCTTCAAGGTTTTGAGATTACCTGGTACCATCAGTACTGTATTTAAATCATTATTGGCAATATTCAGGTCCTTCCTTAACTCTGAGATCTCCATACATTCCATTAAATAGTGGTAAACCGTACCCATTTCTCCCCAAATGCATTTATTTTCCTGCGTTCTTCCAAATCTTTGGAGATATACAGTAAATATCCCATGTCCAGATATATTTTTGATTATAAGTGGATTGTATATTCTTATTTTAATTTCCAGATTAGGAATAAAGTCGAAAGTGACTCTTCCTTTTTTGAAAATATCCCATCTGTCAAACCCTTGTAATTTTATTTCTTCTCTCAATTCCCCTTTTAAAACACCACTTGATTTGGGGACAATAAAATCAATATTATCTTTCTGTGTTGACAACTTCGCATAGTGATCCGACTTTTCTTTACCATTTATCCCAATATGTTCCTCAATCCAATTCAACTCTATCGACTTATTAATTTCAACACTTTTTATTTTTTCTTTTATAGTCCCTGTTACCTTATTACAATTGTGAGATGACTGTATGGCTTGTAAAACTGACAGAGAATCGGAAGCGCCTATGCTGCTATGCGAGATCATATCAAGTCATCTAGGGATGCCATTAAAGTCTCCTGTATAGATCAGAGCATGCGCAGACACTCTCATACGCAGGAGGAAGTAGAAGCTCTTATAAAAAGCACCGTCCAATATCCGTTACTTGTTGAATTCCTCGAGCACAGAAGAACCATTAGTCTGATGTGATACACTATCTTCTGTTAGACACTCTGAAAACTACGCAAGTTTATTAAGAATAAAAGACTCGGACTTCTCATGGAGGGTGTGGCTCTGTTCTATGATAATGCGAGTCCAAACGTCTCCAGCGTTACACGCACTGAGCTGTCTAAGTTCATTTGGAACAGCTCGACCATCCGCCCTGCAGTTCAGAGATATCAAATTGCTATTTTCATGTGTTTGACCCGATGTAAAAACATCTGAAAGGGAAGTTCTTCCACACGGACAGCGAACTCAAGGACACAGTGCAAGGTTGGGTCTTGACACGCAGGTCTATTAAAAACAAAAGACTATGCCTAGTCACGGAGGGTGTAGTTCTGCTCCCTGATGACGGGCGTCCAAACATCTCCAGAATCACACGCACTGAACTAGCCAAGTTCAATAGGGACAGCTCGACCTTCCACCCTACAGTCCAGAGCTGTCAAACTACAATTTTCATGAAATTGACCCAATGAAAAAACATCTGAAAGGGAAGCTCTTCAACTCGGAAGGTAAACTCAAGGACATTGTGCTAGGCTGGGTCTTGTCACGGCTCATGAATTCAGTGAAGAAAGAATCATTCGGCTAGTTAATCAATGAGTTAGTTGTACTCAATGGACTGTGGTTTATAGTTTGAGCAACATTTTTATTTTTACCTACAATGTCGTTTTGTACCTTTTCGTTTGAGCATCCTTTATTCTTTGAAGGATGAAAACGTACAACAAGGAGAACTTTGTTTTTTAAATCTTTATTAATTAAAAATAAATTGAAAAGTTTTTCTCATTAAGTTCGTATTTCTCAGCATTTACTTTCAAAATGTGTATTGAAAAAAATAAATTTGATGCCATCCATAAATACGAAACATGTGTATTTCCAATGATATAATTTTGTGGTATAATTCTATTCCTATTTTACATTAATTAAAAAAATATTTTCAGCATCTTTTTCAATTTTATAATTTATTGTTGTAAAGCTTACATCGTTTGACTGCTGTAGTAGTGATTTATTCTGCTTTTTTTCTAACATCTATAGCCAAGATAGAAAGATTTGGTTCAACATTTTAAGTGAAACTCTTTTTCATATAACAGGTTATTTCATAGTTTTTGAGAAAACTTTTATTCCTTTATAAATAACTTTATGAATTTACTTAAGATAAGTTATCAATTAATTACTTAGGATATGTTTATCCTTTGAAATTATTTTAATAAATTTTAAAAGTTTACCAACAGCAGTATACATGGAATCAAATACTTAAAACTAATCCAATTTTGATAATTTAAAAACTCTATTATAAGATGTCATTGTATATTATTTGAAAATATATTTCTTTAAAAATACATGATGATGCAGTAATTTCTATCAAAATTCAATATAAGTGTACAGTATAGTATAAAGTTTTGAATTACCATACTTATACAACGTACCATTTTAAAACGATATCCCATTTTGATGATCCTAAAATTCTTTTATAAGATATCATAGCATATTCTTTGAAAACATGTCTTTAAAAATACACCATGATGCAGTAATTTCTATCATAATTCCTTAAAATTATATAGTATAATATTTCAATAACAATAATAATTTAAAATGGAAATCATGAACCTAATTTTAGAGGTTTTAAACCGGTCCTGACCAGTTCTTTATTTACAACCCTGATATTTATACCATCTATTATGGAATCTGCTTTATGAAGATCAATACGAAAACCAGCGGTAGGGGTCTTCCAAAAATCTTTCTCGCGTACTCTCCATTAAAGATGCTATTCCAAAGTACACCTCACATTGATTTGGCGTACAACTGTTAAATATTATATCTTTGACTTAAGGTATCCGACTACGTTAAAAACATTGGTTATCGAACACATTGACGAATTATTTTTTTATTGTTATTACTTTTAGTTCAGATTTTCCTCTTTGCAAAACAGTGTAACTTTCAAAGGAAGAGGAAAGTCTGACCTATCATCCAGGCTCACCTAATTTTTCAGCTAAAATTTGTATTTCACTTCAATTTTATCAAAACTTTAATGTTCATAACAATTCGCCACCGTTAACATAATACCTCAAGAACTAACAGATATATTTACGTAAACATTTCAGCGAGTATTCTAAATTATATGGGCAGTAAAATGAGCCAAAAGTTTTATTGTTGGTGAAGTACTTTTTTAATTTATAGGTGTTTTTAGAAAAATTAAGTTGTAAATTTATGGAATAAGTGCATATATACGTATATTTTTACCCGTAACTTCTTTGCATTTTAAAATAATTCTTAAATATGGGTTCATTTCATTCATCATTATATTCCATAACTTGTGCACAAAGAAAAATACTATTGCTGCATAACAATTTTGCGTAGAGTGTTAGCCGTTTCATTAATATTTACTACACATTTTCCTATTTCTTAGCATATATCCAATTTTCAGATCATTTTGTTGTATTTATAGTATTTTGTATTATAATTGAGAATACATCTAACAATTATAGTTTTAAATAGAGTTAATAAAATCTTATTTTTCAAAAATATTCCTTCGAACGTAGTTGGATACCTTAAATTTAACATTTTTATTGAATCTGTCTTGTGATCCTTAGAAAAAATATTTGGTGATCTGTCTCTGGTTTTGGGGTTAATAGTATCAGATAATTTGAATTTTTGATGCAGTTTTTGCAATCGATTAAAACTAAAATTTGACATAAATTTACCATATTTCGTACATCTAAATCACTGCATTTTTGTGTTACCCTGCTTATATGTTTCTTAAAATATAGATTGACAGGAGATTAACATTTTGTGAAATTTGTCTCAAAATATGATGGTTGTCTACTCTACAGATGTTAAAAATCTGGAACACAATAACTTCAAATGTTAATTTCGTTTTGTAATTATCGTGTTAACTTTTATTTGAAAAACTATGTAGAGATTTTATCCGAATGGATCTTGAACAAAAATTGATATAAATCTACAATTTATTTATAACGTATATAATAGATACGAAATTTCATCCCTATAGCTCCAAGCGTTTTTTATTTAGTTATTTTTGTCACAAGCACGCATTCAGACATATATTTTCCAAAAACGTATTTTTTGAACTCAAGGAAGTTTGAAAGGTGAAGATTAATCAAAATCTCGAATATAGTATTTCCTCTTATACAACGTATAGGAGAAAGTAAAAATATTATAAGTTATTTATACCTCAAATCATTAAAATGACCTCTTGTTACAATCTCGGACACACAGTTCAAACGTGAGCATTATGCCCAAAATGAACAACTCACGTGGTATCACATGAAGTATATACACGTGATGCACGTGAGATCTTGTGTTACTGTTGCTACGTTCAGAGTATTAAAGTGAAATATGAGCAATTAAATGTTTTCTTCTATCTTTGTACTTTTATTTTGTTTCTTTTGAATTATTTTTCGCTTGATAATCATATTTTATTCAAAGCCCTTCAACGGAAACTTGTTGGACTTGTTGCATTTACCGAAATGATTTTAAAAGCACATTTTTCGCTTAATCAAGCAAAACATTATCCATGTCAACAATTATCAATTGCCTCATCTTCATTCTTTTATAAAAAAACCTTAAACAAATAACTTAAGAATAAATAAAAATTCGCATCTGGGGGGGGGGTTGGCATATAATGCCAGGAAAACGATACACACTCAAGATGGAAGGCAATTCTACACCCCCGCATAAATTATCGAATGAATCCCCATCTAATCCTACGAAACCAATTATAATTTCGGAAAATTATTACAATCCTTTCCAGAGTCTTGACTCTGTGCCTTCCGGTTATTCAAACAAAGGGTACGGTTACGATCACGGGGGAAGGAAGTTACAGTGCCGGAAAATAATGAGGTACAAGATATTGAAAATGGAGTTTACCATCAATTAGGCTTATTTTCTCAATTAAGTGGAAATCATTTGTCCGTTTGTGTACCTCGAGGGTATGATGAACCTAATAAAAGGTCGACCGTCGATTACGTCATTGTGAAAAGTAGTTAGGTGAACGACAGGTTTAATAATTTGTATATGATGTCGTTCCGTTTACTTTTCTACAGTATGAGATTGGATGTCCATCTTGTGAGATTGCAGCAATATGGAGATTAATAAAGTATAAATAGAATATAAGCCATGTTGCCCGTAGAACCGGCAGTTTGGGTGATGAAATATTTAAATTTATTCCTCAGGTTGTTCATAATGAGTTTGTTTCGTAGATTGCAGGGGTATATGAGTTTAAATATTTGATGAAGTTATTCGTATGGTTTTGAGAATGGGTAAAGGAATTAATTATATTTATTTACAGATGTGTTATTTAAAGTAAAGTGAAGCAATTCGAAAGTAGTTGAGGGTAGAATTTATTCTACAAAATTGGACTCCTTTAAGTAACGATTTAGAAAAATTAGACGAAACTTTTAAAA
>JAPMOQ010051890.1:138850-155134 GCA_026543055.1 Argiope trifasciata
GTGAAGCAATTTGAAGTAGTTAAGGGTAGAATTTATTCTACAAAATTTGACTCCTTTAAGTAACGATTTAGAAAAATTAGTTGAAGCTTTTAAAGCTGCATTTTTTAAATATAAAAATAGTTTTTGGTAGATTGCAATGCATGGAGGAAAACATATGAGTTTAAATATTTGATGAAGCTATTCCTGTGGTAGA
This sequence comes from Argiope trifasciata, assembly GCA_026543055.1. Lineage (NCBI taxonomy): Eukaryota > Metazoa > Arthropoda > Arachnida > Araneae > Araneidae > Argiope > Argiope trifasciata. The sequence continues at coordinate 139,044 of JAPMOQ010051890.1, forward strand.
GAAAATGGGTAAAGGAATTAATTATATTTATTTACAGACGTGTTTGGTAAGGTGAGGTAAAGCAATTAGGAGTAGTTAAGGGCAGAATTTATTTTGCAGAATTTGACTCCTATACGTAATGATTTAGAAAAATTAGTCGAAGCTTTTAAAGCTGCATTTTTTAAATATAAAAATAGTTTTACATTTAAGTTTTGTATGCTAGGTAGTCGAAAATTTCGAACATGTTTTATCAAATGAGAACATGATCTCGTTTTTGTTTGCATACGCAACAAATTGGTGACATATCACTTTTGAGGCAACCAATTTTTGTTTTTAGGGTTATTTGAAAATAATATATAAAGGTATCACATGCAAGGGTACAATTTATCGCAGTTACGACTTGATTTCTAAATTATTCATTGCCTGAAATCTTACAAATTTTCTTGATTGATTTAAGTCAGTAATCAATTTAAGCTGGTTTGAAATAATCAAGAGACTACCATGGAATACGTATGTCTCAATATGTAAAAAAAAAAAATATATATTTTTTTTCCATCTCAATATCGGTCAAGCACAAAACTTTGCCAGGTGAAAAATTGAAAATGAAAGTTTAAAAATATTATCTTTTTATATATAAAAAGAGGGGGATAAGGTTAAAGACCAATATAGAAGATTCCGGATTGTTTCTAACTTCTTTAGTCTGGTTAATGGTTTAAATTAATTAAGGCAAAAAAGGACAAAAAATAATAAGGTTTTCAGATGATAACTTGAAATTCGGGATAGTAGATTTCCTTTTTTTACTATTTTTTCCATCGTCTTTGCATCGTTTGGCAAATTAAAGCAAAAACACACTTTAGAGTAAAGAATGGAATTTACTCAGTGGAATTTGATTCTTTTAGTAACTTTTTAGAAAAATTGGTGAGTATTTTATTTAAGTTGTATAAAAGTTTATTATGAAAACAGGTTTTTAAACTAAGTTTAGTATGAAAAACAGTCGAACATTTTAAAAATCTTAATTTTTGTTCATCCATTTTTACATCGTTTGGTAAATTAAGGTGAAAAAAATCAGAGTCGTAAAGATAGAATTTAGTCAACAGAATCTGATTCCTAGCGTAACATTTTAGAAAAATTAGTCGAAATTGCATTCAAATTACATAGACGTTTAGTATTAAAAAAACCCTATTATATAATTTTTAATTCAATTCCTACTTAGATCAACATAGAAAAAAATTGTATACCAGTTACTTTCTATTGAAGAAGTATCAAAATAATTGTTAAGTATCAGATAATTATTGATTTTCGCAAGAATTGAAATCACATTCTTCACCTTCAAGTGAAAATTATTGAAATCCTTGCATTTTATTGATCGAGTTACTGTCTGTTGATTTCAATTTTCCCTAAAAATTACCAAAACTCTATTTAAAGTATTACAAATTCATCAGATTTGATTCATGAAATAATACTTGAAAAACTGTATTAACATCAAGTGTCTCCCGTTGCAAGCGGAGGACACTTGATAAAGCAGATATATGGTTTTCATGAAAACCAAAACCTATAAACATTCATTGAAATAAGCTTGAAAATAACTGGAAAAAAATGAACATCAGTTCACAATAAAATAACAATGTTAATAATTATATGTGCTGCATCTGATTGCAGCTCTAGCATCACTACATTCAAAGAGAGAAGAAAATAGTTTTTTTTTCTTTAAATCAACCTATCAGGTTTGTGCAAAATAGGATTTCGCATATTTTATTACAAATCAGCCCCACATACGTATCTTGTTTGTTAGTTCATTTTCTTTATTTTTCAATTTTAAAACTTGTAGTGAATGACACTCGATACAGTTTTTTTATTCAAATCTGCATTCATTGACTTAAATTATTTTTTAATACATTAAAGAGGGTTTTAGTGGTTTATAATAAAGATTGAAATCAACAGGCATAAGATCAATCGGTAAAATGTAAGTATTTTTTAAAATTTTCACATGATGATGAAAAATTTGAATTCACTTCTTGCAAAAATCCTTTTTTTATATACTTAATCATTTTTTCGATAATACTTTAATAAAAAGTGACTAAGATAAAAAATTTATTTGGTGACCGAAGAAAGAATTTAATTAACATATTTTTAAAAATATTGCTTGTTTTATCAAACTCCATAAATGCCAAAAGTCTGTCATTAAACTACATTTTTTATTGAACAGGACCTTATTATTGTAATCTAGACATTTATGTACGGTATTTGATGAAATAAAATCTTTTTTTACAATTTTATTGAGGAACAAAGCATAAATCTTTTTCAAATATCATGCATATAGATTTATTATAACTATAAACTAACTTATAAATTACTTTGACTTTATGATCAGCGGCAGCATATTTTAGCAATACTTTAATATTTTTTATTGACAATACGCTCTACCTTTTTAAATATATAAACTTAAGCTTATCCCAGAATTAAAGCAAGATTTTGTTACCATTCATGCAGTAAATTGTTGGAAACTCTACTAAAACATTTGACAGCTGTAGTGTTACACAATAGAACAGCATGTCAAAGAAAGAGATTTTATTAAATAAAAATACAGCTTTTTAAAAAAGTTGTTACATTTTTATTGAATTTTAAAATACTCAGAATAGGGTAATACATGGAATAACAGATATGGCAAATGGCTACCATGGCCTTGCTGCACATGTAACTCTTTTGAAGAAAATTCCCATAACTATTTTGCATTTAATGTGGCTGAATGAAGTTGATCCAGCATTTAATTTACACCTTCAATACAGGCGTGCTTGTGGGCTTGTAGACATAAATGTTTGATTTAAAATAACTCCAAAAAAATTCAGTGATGTCAAATCACACGATCTAGGTGACCAACACTCATACTTCTGAATTGCTGGCGCCAGAGTTCTATTATTTTTGAAATACTCTTCAACAATGAAAATGTATTTTTCTATCATGCAAGGCTCCATTTTTCCTAACCCTAATCTGTAAAATGGTTCTTTTAACAGTGTTTGCAATACTTTACTACACTAATGATCGTAAATTCAAATCTTGATTTAATTTTGGACTACCCTTGATTTTTAATCTGATTTTGTTCTGCAAAAGATTACGAGAAAAAAATGAATACTAATCCTATTAAAATTATTTGTTGCATGAGAGTTCCAATAAAGCTAATTGGAGACAATTTTCATTATTTTATGTACTTCTTAAAATTAAATTTTACAAACTGAGATTTTTCAAAGAAGAAAAATTATTTTTAAATTAAATTTGATTTACTAATCATAAAGAAGAAATTATGCAAGCATCCAAAATTATAATTAAAATTTCGCAACTAATTAAATTTAAATTATTTATATAATTTAAAAACAAGCTCTTCATAAGATCGAAATAGTAATATTTTCTTTTCACAGTTTAGAATAGTTTTAGCCCTAATTAGCAAGAAATTAATTTAATATTTTGTAATGCAATGTAATACTAATTATAGGAATGCAATATCATTTCATTCCATTTAAAAATAAATGGAAGAGAATGACGTCAGGCATTCTAAATACAATATTTTTAAATGCAAAATCCTTTTTTCGTTACATTTTCAAAGTTTAATTGCTCTCCTAATTAACAATTAAAATACCCTTTCTAAATGAGTTAATAAAAAGATCTTTTATAGTTATAAATGATTTTTTCCCAGACATATAAGCAAAATATCTTAATGCGCTTTCAAATATTTAATTTTTTCATTCTTTTTCGACTTACGAGAATTACAATCATTAAATATTTCTATCTTTATCTATACGAATAATAAAGATAAATGTGTGCGTTAGGGAAGGTTGAAAGTATTCTATAACCCAAATCGCTTGACGTAGATTTACAGCTTTAGAAGCTGTATTCGTTAAAGGATAAAAATGTGAGTTTTGGGGGCATTTTTTGGAAATTTTAATTAATTAAACAGTAAGTATAATTTTGTTGTCATCATAAAATCTGAAATTACAATGTTAGAAAAATAATTTTTACTTAAAATTAAAATTTAAAAGTTTATAATTTCAATTATATTAGTTTTCACTAGTTTTTTGTAATTTTAATCATTTTATAAAATCTTCTAAACGTATTTTGCAATATTATATTTCATATTTCATGTTAATTTCAAATCGCTTTCATAGCTGCTACTAATAACTCAACTTGATTTTTTCTTTGGATTGTTCCTGATTAAAATATGAAGGTTTTGCTTATTTTTCATATTGCTTTGGTTTTAATGGAAGAGATGCATTATTTTAATTTTAATTTTGCTGTTCATGGAAGTTTTGAATAAATCAATGGGGATAAATTTTTGAATTTCGTTCATTTTCAAATATTGCCGCTTTTTCTGTGAAGTAATTAATTAGGTACAAAATATTTAAATAGGATGCTGATTAATAAATAGGATATAATGAATGTTTAATAAGTCCTCGCTGTTTTTTTTTTCGGAAAATTAAAGCTTTATTTTTATAAAAATCTTTAAAAAACCTGCTATTAAAAATATCGCCCATCACTAGCCACTGCTTTTCCCAATCTTTCTGGCAACATTTAAACGACACGTCTTTTGAGGCTATCCAAGAGTCAACTCAATTTTTGGCATCTTCATAAGAACTGAAGTGCTACTCAACGCAGACCATGTGACACCTATCAGAACAAGCAGTAGGTGAAAGGATTAAAGTTGGGTAAATAGGTGGGTGGGGTAGAGCTTCCCACTTAAGCGTTTCCAAGTAAGTTTGTACCGGTTTTGTAACATGTGGTCAAACGTAATCATGTTCAGGAATAATTTTGTCGTGTCTCTACTCGTATAGCGACCGTTTTTCCTTCAATTATCGGCTTAATCACTCCAGTTTTAGTCTGTGGCGATGATTCGTGATGCTTTCATTTGGTTTGAGAAGCTCTTAATAAACTATACCCAACTGACCTCACTAAATGTAAAGCATGAGTTTTGATCCACAGATATTTGGCTTTGTAGAAGATTTTGTTGCATGGTCGAATTTACGTCCCGATTTTTGATCGCCTGTTATGATACGATGCAAAAAATCCTTTCCTTTTCTCTTTTTTTACCGTTGAAGCAGTTGTTCACACTTGAAAAGACGCTATTCGGCATATCTAGGCTTCAACTCAAAAGGTAACCATTTGCCTTGCCTTGCTTTTGAGTCACTTCTAATGCTTTTAAACGTTTTGAAACTGTTGTTTGATCAACTTCTAATGATTCTGAAAGATAAACTAGCGTTTGACATGAGTCTGCATGAAGTAATGCTTCAAGTTGCACGTCTTCAAATTTTTACTATGCACCAGAACTTTATCTTCAAGATCAAAATCATAATTTTTAAAGTGTCTAAACCAATCTCTATAACTTGTTTCCAACAGAGCATGGTTGCCATAAGTCTCAACAAGAATTCTGTGACCTACAACTGCAGTTTTTTTTTTAAATAAAATACAGCAATAAAAAACCTCGCAAATAATCTTTTTTAATCGAAATTTGACATATTTAAAGAGATGAAAAATAATATTTTCACTTCCTTGAAAGTTACACTGGTTATTAAGGTATCCGACTACTTTCAAAGGAAATATTTTGAATAATTGAAATATTTAAAAAAAAATATAATTTTTAGATTTATTGTGAATAATAAACACTATAAATACAAAAAAAAAGTATTTGAAAATATAATATATTTTGAGAAATTTGAGAATTTGTAGTAAATTTTAATGAAATTTAACCAAAACTTTTAACACTTTACACAAAATGGTAATGCAGCAATCCTATTTTTCTTTGTACCTATAGTTATAGAATTTAATGATAAATGAAATGAACCCAAAATCTAAATAACATTTTGAGATGCAAAGCAGTTACGAGTAAAAATATATGTATATATGCACTTTTTCTATAAATTCAGAACTTAATTTTTCTAAAAACACCTATAAATGAAAAATCAGTTCACCGACAATAAAACTTTTGCTTCATTTCATTGTCCGCATCATTTAAAATACACGCTGAAATTTTTATATAAATACCTCTATTAGTTTTTGAATTACCATGTTAACGGTGCAGATTTTTTATGATTTTTTATGAAAATTTCAGCTGAAAAATATGCATTAGCTGATAATTTCCCTGAATGACTGGTCAGGCCTTCCTTTTCCTATAAAAGATAAACTGTCTCGGAAAGAGAAAATTCTGAACTGAAAGAAATAACAATTTTAAAAAAATTGACAATGTGGTCGAGAACCACTGTTTTCAACGTAGTCGAAACTTTATGCTTGCTTATAGACTTTGTAAAAATATATATGTTACAATCATATATCAATGTAATCAGTTTCGGTAATGAAATCTATTGGAAAATAGCGAGAACTTATTCAACTATCCAATACAGAATCTGTAATATTTTCTATTTAATGTAAATAAAAATGCATAATAACCATAGAAGTGTAAGGTTCCTACAATATATATATATATCTATCAAAATAGAAAACTTTAAAATATTTTTTGAGTCAGTTAAATGAAATTTACATAAATTTATTTAAAAATATTAACCACACTTACTCCTAGAGAAACAATTAGCGACGAAAGGTGTCTAGAATGAAATATTCTATGAAATTTATTGTTTAGAATTCAAATTTGCTCAAATCAAAAATATTTAATAATAATTTTGCCTTTCATGAATATCTATATTCCAGTTTTGAAAAGAAAGAAAAATGTTATTAAAATATGATTTATACAAAATGTATTGTGCATTTTCTATGCAATGAATATATTCGAAAAGTGTTTACAGCAAAATTTAATCGATAAATAAACTCAATTTGAAATATTAGGTGGCTTTTGATTTTGACATTTTTGCACTCTCTTTATACAACTAAGTTTATTGATTTGAGAAAATATAAGTTGAACTGCAAAAACTGACAAATAAGCTTGTCGTCAAAGAATAAGGAATACACGACTTTCAACACCAGTGGTGATGTGTTAATCTCAACACTAGAGATCAGCCTTCATCCAGAAATGAAGTTTTTATAAATGATGCATAAAGATAATTTTTGTAAAATTAAATTACAGAAATAACCTTAAAAAGTTACAAATAGAAACACATATATATAATCACTTTTGAAAAAATTCTACTTAGTTAATGGTATTTTACCAGGTTTGTAAGTTTTAATAATCATTTTAGTTGAAAAAAATTATTTATTAATTTTTATTTATCAATTATACTGTTTAAACTAAAATATTGCGGACTAGGATAAAACTTTTAAAATAAATATTTGAAGAAAGTGGAAGTTTTCATTAAAGATTATTTGTCATCAATAACTTTGTCATATGAACTGAAAATGATAATAAAATATGATAAATGAATCTATATTAAAACTATCAAACTCTAATACTATCAAAAAAAATTTCACACCTGTATACTATTACAAACTTGTAATGCTATTTCTCAGCATGGTCAGTTCCATCACCAGAAAGACTGATTTACAATAATCTGAATTTGATGCTGCTCGTGTGCAAAGCCAGATGTCCCAGAGATTGACGATAAATTTGAAAACCATTTGGCGAGTTTGGCGAAAAAATGTATAAGGCTGGAAACTTCGAGACAACAGGACTCGGCCCACAGTCCGGTTTAGCTATAGCTTGGGCTACACACACCACTTGCCCTCCTATCTTCAAATTCTGGCACTTCCAGAGGATAGCGTAGACTAGTAACGAGTCTTCACAAAAAAGTTATTATCAAATTATAACCATTTAATAGGAATCAAGATACTCCTGTTTGGGCTAGAAGCTTCTGAGCTCGCCTCTCTCAAACTATAAAAAGGCCAACACTCTCAACTTGCAGGTCGTTGTGAATTGAATTGTATCCGGAATCGTAACGAGTCTTCGAGAGGATAATGAAAATTCATTACTAGTCTACGTAATCCTCTCGAAGTGCCAGAATTCGAAGATAGGAGTGCAAGAGTTGTGTGGAGTCCAAGCTATTGCTAAATTGAACTGTGTGCCGAGTCATGTTACCTATTGCAGAAGCAACGTTGTGCCGTATGTGGAGTTGCCATTTGTGAGGTAATGAGTCGGCAACTAAAGTGAGAAGAGACAGAAGAGTATTTCAGCCGTATGGAGAGACCGTAGAATGAAGCTCCAAGGATCCCCTCATCTGCCGGATTCTGTCTCGCCACTTTGTTCGCTGTGGTTTTTTACTACTTATAGTATACTGTTTGTTGTAGTGTGATACTGTATGCTATTCTGTGTGTACATCTCGGTTGTATATAGTCGTCGTCTTTTATTTGTTGTCTGTGTCTTTGTGTCTAATAAAAGTTGTTGTTTTTTATAGAGACTTGCTGATTTTTTTCCGCATCGTAGACCTAAAACAGACGAACCGAGCGGTAATCAGTAACAATATTAATTTTCAATAAATTTTATTGAATTGTTTTTGAAGAAATATATAAAGGACGAATTAGATTTATTGATTATTTATATGTATTTATTGATAGTATTTATATTGCGTCTACTTATTTAAAAGGTAACTGGCTACTGAAAGATATTTTTACTGTTTAATCAATAAATGTTTATTAATTCAATCGCTTACAAGTAAAAATAATGAGGGTGATATAATATGGAAATATTTAAAAAAAACGACGACAGGAAGCATAAGAATAATATTTCTATGCTAAATACGATGACGGTTTTGTAGAAATAGGAAGCAATATTTACATGTAGGGTTAACTAATTTTATATCTATAACAATTACATAAGTAGAAGATTTTAGGGACAAAAGAGGATTTTCAAAAATTACAATGAATGCCTGTATTGTTCTTTAAATGTTAAGAGAATACCAATTTGCTTTAACAATTGTTTCTAATAACAATAAAATAGTAAGAAATAAAAGAGAATTCTACCGAGCCAAATGATATTAATTTTTATCCTCCTTTTATTTTTCGAATTATACATCATTTTCCGTTTGCTATTCAGTATTATAAAGGCGGTAAAAGAAATTAGTTTCATTTGAAAAACTATTTATGTAACAAAACAAATAAATTTCAGAGACATATCTAAAACGTTATTTGGATAATACTCGATCGTTCCATCCAATACACAATAACCTCGAATTTATTTTTGTAACTTCTGTATATGTTTGAAGTTCATATTTAATTATAGATTTTGCTTTTAGAAAAAGGTTTCATGAAATTATTCTTCGCAATCTTAAAGAATCCCAAAACAATCCTCTCTCGTATAGAATGTAATCAAACAATAGCGGTTACAAAATATGCTGGTTGTTAACGGAATGAACTAAAAACAAATCGATCTAACTGGTGTAGAAGTTGTTGCTATATATGGAATAATATTGTTAGATAAATGATCTGTGAACAAGCAGAATAATTGAGTTAGTACTTATATTTACTCTTGTAAAAAGCTTTTCCTTAACTATGCATTTCCGACTACATAATAAATTGTTTTAAATTTGCCAAGTATCTTTTTTGTACTATGGTTTATTATACAGGACCCTAAAAAGAAAAAAGAAAAAAAATTAAAATACTATCTATGCAATCAATATTTGTTCTATTTAAGAGTTTATATTAATGATATGTCTGATGAATACATTCTAGTGTTGAATGTTTCAAAAACTACATGTACCAAACTTTAATAAGGAATTTTTGAAACTGTGCATCATTTTAAACAAACAGAAAACAATATTTCAACAAAATATCTTTATAGAGATTTTTTGAGTAGTTTCTCCAAACCTTTCTCACGTATTCCCTGATTAACTTACATAATTTGGCGTACAATAGTCAATTTCGTGTATTTTTAATTAAAAATATCGTATGATCTTTGGATAGTTTTTTAGTGATTAATCCCTCACATGCATTGAAAAGTATCCGAAATAATTAGTTGTTAACGACTTTTTTAACTTATGAAAAATTTTAAATATAATTTCGGCATAATTTTCAACAAATGATTTCAATATCACAATGAAACATAAATCATTTTTATTGTTTAATGATGCGAGTTTCTTTCAATGTCAATAACTAAATAGGAAATATTCAACCATATCAAACAAATATCATCGGTGCAGGTTTTATACGAAGAGTCATAAAATGAAATGGTATTTTTCCATTACACCGGAGCAACGAAAAAATCGCCAAATAATTGTTAGTCGGAAAAGTTGCCAAATAATGCAAAACTACATCAAATTTTACGTTTTACACTTGTCGTCTTTTGTTTTGCCATTCGCCCGGCTTGGCGACTTGACTCACATTTAGCTCCCATTGGCGACATCTTGCATCCGAGTAACAGAAAAGTACCAATGAAACTATTGTTCTGCAATAGTTAGCTACGATTTCACACAGAATATATAAACTTTTGGCGTAAGTTCGGGCGGAGGTTAAGTAAGTATTGGATAGTAGAGGAGTATTGTGGCGGCTTCTTAATAAGCCAGTAACTACCACTAAACATCGGTGGTCGCTTTTTAATAGTGGATAAGCTACTCAGCTGCAAATGGGAAGATCGCAGGTTCGATCCTTGGTGGAATTCAGCCTACACATTGGCATAATTCCAGCCAAAAACCTTTAAAATTTTAATAACATTATAGCACCATAAGATTCGAATCTAATAGGATGATTCATATAAATCACAAAAAAAAGATTATTAAAATAAAAGTGATTTCATATCTGTAACAACTCTATATTTAAAATTTGTTAATTTAGCGAATCATACATAAAACGTCCATATATAATTTAAATCAATCGAAATGAATGGCCAACCATATATTACTAAAGACAGCAAGTTAAGAAATAAATTCCACTTATTGTTAGAATTTTCATACTTACAGCTTCATTCCTAATATTCTGAATGAAATCTGGTTTTTAGTTCAAAAGGAATAAAGAAAAACGAAGGCAATCAAGCGAACCTCAAAAAATGAATTTTCAATCTGTCTTCATGGGCAAGTATTTCTGGATGGAAGACGTCTATCATTCATGAGGGATTGGGGTGGAATAAGAATATTAGTTTTTACGCCATCAAAGGCTTCTTGACATTTCAATAAAAGATCTCATGACGTCCGGGATAAGAGGAAGTCATTTTCTTGCGTGAATTCTTGGTAAACAAATTGATTAAACTTCAAACATTTCAATAGGTTTTAAATTCTTTTATGAAATCTTTGACTTTTTCTTTGTGTATATTCGGTATATTTGTTATTTATAAACCTCTTGAAAAGTCAATCTGATGATCTCAATATTTAGTCTTTTATTAAATGTTTTATATCTGTGCTACTTATTTTTTGTATATATTAAGAAAATGCCAACTTCATGATATTTATCTATAATCCTGTGAGGCGCCTCACTGAATATAGTGTGCTATTTAAATTGGTTTGAATATATTTTTGTAAGTGATACAAATATTTTTTGCGACCAATATTTTTATATACTTTAAAACATGTAAAATTATAATGTATAGTAGAACAAAGTTTATAAACGAATCTGAACCGTTTATAGATATATATTGTACAAAATCATTTATATGCTTTATATTTCAATGTAAGGATGTCCCAAAATGAAGGGAATGTTTGAGTTTGTCATTGTTTGCACAGTGCTGACATCCCTATTAACTGTTTAATTGTTTTGGACGAGTGCCATATGTGCATCGATTTATCAAATTTTGATAGTTGTAAGCAAACCCTAAACCATTTGTAACGATTAAAATTATTTCGGATAAATCAAGTATTCAAAGTATTTTCCTTTGAATCGAAATAAAAAAATATTCCCAAAATAGGAAGTGTCATCTTATTAGATAGTAAGTCATATAACTGGCCTCCGACCAGCCCCAAGGCACATGGATTAACCACGTAAAACTGAATGACCGAACTGCCACAGCGGCAACACTGGTGGGACTTGTGGTTGAATCCTAATGGCCATCACCAGCCACGGTACAGGCCTCCCCGTAGGAAGTACGTCCTGTCATCGATGGGAGGGTCAGAACCCTCAACTATTATTGTACCCACAGTGTTGGCGATATCCAACCACCATACAGGAAGCTTCTCATCCTCATTTCGAGGTGCCCCCTGGGGGTAACATTTATTAAATAGTAAAGATAAGAAAACAATTAAGGGTTAAAAAACCATTAAACAGTTGATAGTTTAGGGTTAGTAGAAATGAAGCGATATATGATGGAACAACCTGCTTTCATTGTTGAACAATATTTAAAAATAATGAAAGTCCGGCGGCCATTGTTCTGAAATTTACGAATTGCCCTCAAAAAGCATGTGATTTAACATCATTTGATTTCTTTTTCTGAAATTATTTGAAATTAGTCTGGGCTAATAAGTACACAAGCAAGCATTCATTGTAGGAGAAAATTAAACCTTTTATCAATGAAATTTAGTAATATATATGCAAAATGGTCTTGAAAAATTTTGACAAAAGATTGCGTATGTGCCAGCAAATTGGTGGAGGCCGTTTCCCTTATGTGTTACTCCATGTATAATATTATTTTACGTAACAATTCAATTAAAATATAAAAAATTAAAGAAAAAACTATGTTTTTATTTAACACAAACAGCACGTTCATCTGTCGTCGTTCAATTTTTATTAATCCAAAAGTATCAGCTGTCAATATTTTTTAAATATGGTTATTAAAGCTTCACTGCACAAATTAGTGGCAAGTTTAAATTTTACTTTAATTTTGAGGCATTCTTTACTTGTTGATGGCAAACTTAGAATAGAATTAAAAATCTTTATCTAATTATTTTTATTCCATTTTCACATAATCGATTTTAACTAATTTAACAGAGATTTGTTAAGTAGGAGGAATAAGACAGGTATGATGGTCATAATTTAAATATGCTTAAAATCATGATTTAAATTCCTATCATTTTAATTGATTCAGTTTGATAAGTAAATATTTCGTAATAATAAGTAAATCGTAAAATATTTCCTAATAATAAGTAAATCATAAAATCTTTCCGCCATTGGCAACATAATTTTTTAAAATCCGTAATAAGATTTATTAAAAATTCAGCTACAACACTGTAGCTTGAAATCTTGTAGATTCTCAAATATCTGCATGTAGTGTATAATTATTTTAAGAACAGATGAAAGTTAATTTTTTCCCAATCCATTAAAAGCCCCTAATTGAAATATGCTTATAACATAAAATATGAAGGAGACCATTTTGAAAATTATTTTAAAATCATAAATCTAATACTATAATACGAGGAATGGTTGCCAAGTCGAAAATCGCCCAGGAATTAATAAACTCCGGTAGACTTGGGAGTCTGGGGTGTTTGGTCACGAGGAATCGATTAGCGCCGGTTTTGAAGCGCTACGGTCGAGCAGTTCGGAGTTACAGATAGGATATTTTCAAACTTTATTAGTTCGCCATAATGGCTACTTAAATTTTCAAGCGGTAACGTGCTGCCATCTATAGCCAATATGGCGAACTAATAAAGTTTTATGTTTATGCTGTTATAGGTTTATAATATGTTTCTTATGTATGTATATATGTTTGGTTTTTCTAAATAAATTTGTCAAAAATATTGAACTTCAACACACTTCAATCTTTATCTTTACTTTACCTTTGTATAGAATAGTTCCCTTTCCAAACTCTAATTTTGTTTAGAATAGTTTACAATGGTGCACTTTAACCGGTTATCTTTTCACCAATGGTTTCACAAATTTTCTTATGGCATGTATTGTTTTGATAAATCACAATTGAAAATTTAAATCTTCGAGTTAGCTTCGATACCTGTTTTCTCCGAGCGGAGCTCGGTCACCCGCTGATGTACAGTTAATATATGGATATGCAAATTCCAAAAAACATTCTGGATGAAAATTAATTATTTTTTAGAAGTTTTTAAATAATTACCAGCTGACTTTTAAATAATGACCTTTTTAAATAATGGCAATAAAATAATCAGTTAAGCAGTATAAACGGCAACTTGAAACAATATATATGAAAAATATCATTTTAAAAACTGTTTTAAATTAATCATCAGCTAACATTTACTACAAGTCTACACAATTCCAAAGGATATTTATGGGTGTGAGTTGATTTTAATTCCCTAAAATGTTGAAATAACCTTTTTTAATGATAACATTAACTTTTTCATTTCATATTCCGTTATATAAAAAACAAAAATGTCTTATAAAAGCAAAATGAACAAGACACAAATATTTTATATCAAATAATATTTTGCTTGATTTAATGCAAAACGTAGAATGTATGCAGCGTACAAAAAGCAGAAAGCTGTCAGTATTTTCATATACATCAGACAAATTTTCAATGATATATTCACCATAAACTAAATGGATGAAGCATATGGAATGGAAAAAGACGTATACAAAAACATAGCTATGTCCTCAACAAAGGGATGACGAAATAAATTTAAAAGACACTATACAAAATATGAAGGATAGATACAAAATGTAGAAACATAAGTCGCATACAACCACAGAAAGTGGATAGTGGCTGTTTTGAGGAGAAACATTTTAATATTGATATATAAAGGTAGGGATAGTGGATCATAAAATATTGAAACAAGATTGAAAGACAAGAGCCGAAACAGTGAAACTACTTTTGGATGGTAGAAAGGAAATCTACAAAAAGTGCAATAAGAAAATTTCCTTTGCAAGACAATAGCGCGTGGACAACTAAGGTTTAAAATTTGGAAAATAATTTGGACAATTTTTTCTCAATATCAAACAAAGCTTTGAAAGAATTGAAACAAAAGATGGGGAATAAGAATGAATGGGAATTGCGATTTCTTTTGGGTAGCAAGGTTGAAAAAGTTTTAGATTTAATGGCAGTAATAAAAAAAATGCGCGATTAACTGAGGTTTCAAACTTGGAGAATAATTTGGACAATTTTTCTTTGTATTTGGGGAATAATATGAAAGAAATTATAAAAATAGATGATGAATTAGAATAAAGACTTCCTGTAGAAAAAAGAACAAAGAAATTTTTAATTTAATTGCGAAAGCAGAAGACAAAAATATGGATTTATATGACAAAAGTTCCAAACTGGTAGAATAATTTGGACAATTTTCCTTTGTATTTGGCAGATATTATAAAAGTATTTTCATCACTAAATGATGAATTGGAATGATTGCTTAACACGATTTTTTTATAGGAAAGGAGAAATTAAGAATCTAATGGCAAAAATAGAAGATAAAAATGTTTCCAACTGAAGCTTCAAACTTGGGAGAATAATTTAGACCGTTTATATGAATATTAGATAGAATCAGTGAAAGAATTGCAAAAACAGATGGTAAATCAAAATGAATGAGTAATGCAAATTTATATAAAAAATAACAAAGAAATTTTTAATTTAATGATTAAAATATGGGCAACTAAAGCTTCAAACTTGGGAGAATATTTTAGACAAATTTTTTCATTGTTAAACTGAAACGGTGACAGAATTGCACCACCAGTGAATCAAACTGAATGTTAAAATAAAAAAGGATATAGAAAATTTAAATTTAATGATTATAATAGAGGAGAGGTGTGGGTAATCAAAATTTTAATCTTGGTTGAAAAAAATTGAAAATTTTTTCTTGATATTTTGTAGATTTTACAAAAAGAATTATATCAAAATATGGTGAGTCAGAATAAAAGAAACACAATTTCTTTAGAAAATGGAACATTTTTTTTAAAAAAAAACTTTATTTGTAAAAAAAAGCAGACAACGTGTGAACGATTAAGGTTTCAAAATTGGGAGAATAATTTGGACTCTTTTTCTCAGAAATATAAGAATCTTGAGATAGGAATTACATCATTAATCCTGACCCAAAGTGAATGAATACTGAAATTTGTGGTAAAAAATAAAAGTGAGAAATATTGCTTTTTTAACTACACTACAAGATGATGAGTTACTCTGAGCCAGAACTATCTCTAGGCTAGGTAAATGGTTTCTAGATTATCGTATTAATATCATTTTATTGCTTAAAATTGCATAATAATTTCACGAAAAATTAATTTTAAAGAACGCGGAAAACGAATCACATTAATTTACTGTATTATATCTACTCAACAGCAATAATGAAAGATACATGAAAGTAAGCTATTTAAAGATACATGATGGTAAGCTGTCTAAAGATATATGATGGTAAGCTGTCTAAAGATATATGATGGTA
>JAPMOQ010051890.1:155144-165174 GCA_026543055.1 Argiope trifasciata
TGTCTAAAGATATATGATGGTAAGCTGTCTAAAGATATATGATGGTACGCTAACGATACATGAAAGTAAGCTATCTAAAGATACATGGAGGTAAGCTAAAGGTACGTGAAGGTAAGCTGTCTAAAGATACATGATGGTAAGCTAAATATACATGAGGGTAAGGCAAAGATACATGGAGGTAAGCTAAAGGTACGTGAAGGTAAGCTGTCTAAAGATACATGATGGTAAGCTAAATATACATGAGGGTAAGGCAAAGATACATGGAGGTAAGCTATCTAAAGGTACATAAGGATAAGCTAAATATACATGGATGTAATCTGTCTAGAGATATATGATGGTAAGCTAAAGTTACATGAAAGTAAAGTGTCTAAGATACATGAAGGTAAGCTGTATAAGTGAAGTCTAACAGATTTTTATTCTAACGATACACAAATGCTCAAGAATCAATATTTTTTCTATATGATTATGCGTTTTAATGATGTTTTAAATTCTGTTATAAATTTGAAGATGTGATATGCGATTCGTGGACACCTGGCGTAAGCAGATTTGATCACATTTAGAAAAAAACCCTGCACATTTTGAACAACATCTATCTAATAATATTTTAATCGAATTTAAAAAATTGATTTAACCACATCAGTATGATAACGTATGCAGGCTAGGTAAATTACGCCATACCACATATGGCGTAATTTTCATAGTTTTAAATTTTATATATTTAATGGATAAGTTAGCTTAAAAGTCTACGCACAGCAAATATTAATTCATAGAGTTACTGTAGTCAGCAAATGCTCTTAAGGAATACTAGTTACTAAAGTAGAAAAGAATTTTTCAATCTTCTTTACAATTTTTAAATAAAAAAAATATTCTAAATTTTAACATTTCTCCCTCAATACTTTGAGACCATATTATTGTAAATAATTTACTTTTAAACCAATTTAAAATTCAAAACGTAGTTTTTTTAATAATACGAAATTTATTTTGGTACAAATTTTTCAGATTCCAATGAATTTTCAAAAGTATTTTAAATGAAAATTGCAAGAGTACTTTTCATAGTTTAGTTTTTGAATTTATATTCATATATATTTCAACTATTAATAATAAAGGTTTTTTTATGTATATATCATCACTATTGTATATTTAAGTCTAAATTTTCAGATAAAAATAAAATTTGAGGCATCAGACCGAAAAATAAAACGTTATTATTCTATGATATCTCCATCAGAAATTTCAAATACCTTTTAATGTCTTCTTCATATTATCTGAATGGTTATTAAATAAGAATGAGAATTGAGAAACACATATTATTTGATTGAATTATTTTCTTCAAAAAATTTATGCTTCTCAAAACGTCCAGAGTTTCCTAAATTACAATTTTTAATAGTTGCAAAGCCTATGTTTGATTTTCTAGTAATATTCAATTTTGATTTTAACATGAAATACTTTGAAAAAAAAAGGATTATTATTTCAAATAGAATGATTTATTAAAACCCTTTTTTAGGTTTATCTCATTTATAAAAATAAAACTTTAATTATCTAAATAAAAAAGGTTTTATTTTGATTTTTTTATTTAATATTTTGATTAATACTATAAATAAATCCACTTTTAAAGACTCTTTTAAAAATTTATTTGTTTCATAAAAAGTATTTAACAATTTAATTAAAAAAAGACACAAAGGAAAGATTCTAATGCGTATTTTTGATACATTGTAAATTCTTTTAAATAGTTTGAATAATTTCAAAGCGATATCAAATTTCTCATATTCTAATCATGAAAAAGCATTTGAATTTTTTAAGCATTTAACAAAACTATTGAGACAGATTTTTCTTAAAAAGTATATTGCTGTAGGTAATAGAAAAAATACTTATCTAGTGGAATTTATAAAAACGGAATTAAAACGCAATAAATTAATATTAAAAAAATCGTTTGGTTTCTTTTTATCTAAGTAGTTCTATACTCCATTTAACTTTGAATAAAAAAATCGGCTGACATTTACATGGAATGTTTTAAATAAATGTATTTAAATATCACGTTATTTTTTTTATCAATTAAAAATTATAATTTAAGAGAGAATAAATTAATGAAGCCATTAAATTTTTTTTATTAAAAAAATAAACAGGATTTTTTTGTATCGCATAAAAAATTATTAAGGATAAAATATCGTTTTCTAAATGCAAATAAATGACAATTAATTCAAATATAGATGTGCACATATTACTTTATTATTTATCTTTATGATACAGAGAAACAAAATAATTACAGCAAGTTTTATTCTTTCCACTTACTTAATTAAGAACTTTTTATATGCCCAGAAAAAAGTAATTATTGTAAGCATTAAAATAATTAAATGCTTAATAACAAATATGATTATTAATTAAGACAGGGAAATTTTAGAATCATTTTACAACACGCTACAAATTAAATTAATAAAACCAATCTTGTTTGCTCCATTTGAAATGAATTGATAAAAGATTGAAAAAAAATTATGACGCTTTAATTAAAATGTGTTTTTTTCAATCTACAGAAAATAGTTTCCGTATTCTATGTACAGTGTCTCACAAAAGTGATGGGACACTTGTGCTTTACAAAAGGAAAATTTAATAAAAGAAATAAATAAACATGTACAAATTTTTTGTGGGTGTATTTCATACTTAAATTTTGTAACAATTATTACATAACATACATTTTGTCAAAATATTAAAATATTAATTTAATAAAAATATAATTGTTTAGAACGGAGCAAAAATTAGCTCA
Source organism: Argiope trifasciata (assembly GCA_026543055.1). Taxonomy (NCBI): domain Eukaryota; kingdom Metazoa; phylum Arthropoda; class Arachnida; order Araneae; family Araneidae; genus Argiope; species Argiope trifasciata. Next base: position 157,900 of record JAPMOQ010051890.1, read on the forward strand.
CATAAGTGATGGGACACCATTAGATATGCAACAAAAATCGTCTGAAACAAGCAATAAAAATATTTTTTGGGGGTTTTATTTTTACTCAAAAGCAATTGGCAATAATTTATAAAATTGTCTGCAGTATTTCTCTCCAGATTGCTTTGGAATTTTTGTGTTTTTTAGCTCTGTGCAGCCATGAATGCTAAACGAAAAGAAACTTCGCCTGAAATTCGAAAAATAATTATTAATTTGCATATTGAACGTGGAAAATCTATTAGAGAAACTGCTAAAACAGTTAATTTGAGTCATTCAACAGTTTTCAACATCATTAAACGATATAAAAAGAATCATATGATTCAGGATAAAAGAAGACCTGGCCGGCCATCAAAGCTATCTAATGGATTAAAGCGAATTATCGTTCGAATTATTAAAAAAAATCCAAGAATGAGTGCTCCTAAAGTTACTGCTGATTTACAAGCATTATATGGAGTAATTGTTAATCCTGAGACTATTAGAAGAGTAATTCGATCTGCTGGATATCACGGTAGAGTAGCCAGGAAAAAATTCTTCGTAAGTAAAAAGAATAGAAAACTCAGACTGGCATTCGCAAAATCCTGCATAAATAAGAATTCTGATTTCTGGAATAAAGTTATATTTGCTGATGAGAGTAAATTTAATATATTTGGCTCTGACGGTAGAATCTTGGTGTGGAGAAAACCCAGCGAAGAATTTCGTAAAGAGAACTTGGTGCCAACAGTAAAACATGGTGGAGGAGGAGTTATGGTATGGGGGTGTATGTCGTCCGCTGGAGTCGGTAATCTTGTTTTTATTGACAGTATAATGTATCAGTACAAGTATATCGACATTTTACAGCAAAATTTGAAATCTTCAGCACGAAAATTGAACCTTCATAACGATTTTAAATTCTACCAGGATAATGATCCCAAGCACACTGCTTTGAACGTTAGACTCTGGCTGCTGTATAACTGTCCTGAAATAATAAAAACACCACCACAATCTCCTGATTTAAATCCCATAGAGAATATTTGGCAAGAATTGGAATCAAGAATTCGCAAACACACCATTTCTTCAAAACAACAATTTAAATCGGTGCTTCAAGAAGAATGGGGTAAAATCACTCCAGAAATCACAGAAAAATTAGTCAAATCCATCCCAAGAAGATTAAATCATGTTTTAAAAGTAAAAGGAAATCCAACAAAATATTAAAACCTTTTAAAAAGTAAAATTTTTGGATAAATATTTGATGGAAAAGTAAGTGTCCCATCACTTATGTGAGCCATTTTTTTGCTCCTTTCTAAATAACTGTATAATTTATTAAATTTATTTTAATATTTTGACAAAATATATGTTATGTATTAATTGTTACAAAATTTAAGTATGAAATACACCCACAAAAAATTTGTACATGATTATTTATTTATTTTATTACATTTTCCTTTTGTAAAGCACAAGTGTCCCATCACTTTTGTGAGACACTGTATATCTAATTCTAAATTTTGAAAATAACGAAATTATTACTCTATAGAATTCCAGAGTTCCCGAGTGATTCTAGTATTTGGGAAACTTTTAATTCCTTTTCTTCCAGAATAATAAAGCAAATTTGTCTCGCATTTCTTCTTTAAAATTTAAAACACTAGATTAACATTGTTTCAAAACTTCACTAAAACTTCTGTGTCTCAAAGGATTTTTAAAAGAAACAAAAAGATTAGAATCGGATTTGTGTATTGAAAAACAGATCTCACTATAGTCATGAATGCTAATTTTCTATTTTAGAAATTCTCGCTGAGATAGATGAATCTAATACTTAAAATCACGGTCCGCTTGTTAGAATGAGGTGTTTTTATTTTTTGCATTGTATCATCTATTGATTTAATAACGTTTTTAATTGAATAGTTACGAGTGCTTTAAAATTAAATTATAAGTGAAAAACTAAGAGAAATATTGGAATGATTCTATTCAATTAAATAAAAATATATGTGTTTAAATAAGAAAAATGATTCAATTTATGATTCTAAAAAAAATGGAAAATTTTGTTGAGCGATTAAAAAAACCGCATTGGTGAAATGACTGCCAGGTAATATAGTTTACAAAAAATATTATGGAGCAAGCCGAATTTTATTTTTATATTAGAATATACAGTTGATAAACATGTGTTGAACAATAGAAAAATGACTTGCTTTTATATTTTTTAAATTTTAAAACAGCTTTTTTATAGCATATTTTTACTGAATCATTTTGTCTATGAGCATATCATATTTTTAACCATCTTAAGCATTCTGAATGCCTGCTATAAGAATAGTTTTGTAATTTTTGATGATTTATAAATACATTTTTTTATATTCATTTGATGTTATTTGACAGGCCTATGTCATATAGTGTGGATGCAAAATTTACATTTAAAACTACTTCTCTTGGATACTATGCTACGAGAAACGTGCGGGTACAAATAGGTTTTTAATAAAAATCATCGCTATTTTCTCAAAAAGAAATTCACTATTTCTGCTCTAAATTTATTTAAAAAATTCTCTCACTAAACAAAAAAAAAAGATAAATATTTTATGGGAAAATGTGTCACAATTTGAAGTGCAGAATTCATGATGCACTTCAAGGAACAACTTGATGAAAGTCTAACAAAATATTTTTTGAATAGTAATAACGACTATAATTATCTGCTCACAAGCTCACTATAAACATATTCAAGATGAAAACACGAAAAAAAAAATGGTTTGCATCCATTTATATGCAAATGCCCATAGAAATGAAAATGCATGCAAGCATATATTCGTAAAAGTGTTCCGTAAAAAGCGTCTTTGGTTGAGGACAATGTTTTTAAAAATGTTACCTAAATGTAATTTTGTAATAAAAAACTCCAAAGAAAACATTTTGCATCTCATTTGTGTATAAAAAATAGAAAGAAGACGAACATATGCGTTTATTTTCTTTTATTTAATATATTTGTTACACTGAAATTAAGGTTTTTTTTTCTGACAAAGAAAATAGAATGTAGAAATGTTCTTATTTATAGATCATATGTTAAACTAATTTTTTAACATGACATTCTTGAAAAGTGGGACAGAAAAAAGGTAATAATTATAGCTGGAGCATTGCTTTTTTTAAAAAGTATCATTATTTTTGAAAACTTTTCCAAGAGCGTATCAAAGTAAAAGTTTCTTAGAAAATCTATTATTTTATGAAATTATAAATAATAACTAGTAATTTAATGAATCTAAAAAAAGTAAACATCACATAAAGTAGACGAAACGTGAAAAAAAAAGAAAACGAGATTTCAAAGAATCACGAACTGACCCCGAAGGCATTGGTTGACTGGAAAACAGCGACAGTAATGAAAGCGGATTTAGTTTAATTTAGTTACAATATCAAACCGTTGTAAAGCAACATTAGGGCTTTTTTGGGATGGATATAACAATTTTAAAAGCGGTCAGATGACCAATAACACCTGAGCTTTTCTGGAGATTCATTCAAAGATACAACACAGGAATAAAACCCCTTGGATTGTCCCTCCTGAGCATCATTCGTACCGCTGCGTGCGTCCAGGTGCTTCGCCGGCTATTGGTTCAAATAGACAATAACAAACTGCTATCACCTGTTTCAGAAGTGGCCATCTTACTAACTTGAAATTTGTCGAGGGTACGAAGAAATTTGAAAATTGCACCAAATGTTTAAATGAACAGGCCTCTCCTGAACATATTCTTCAGTGCCTTGGTCTCTCTGGGGAAAGATCTGATGGAAAATCCACTTATAGTGCTGGATTTTTTGAAGGTGTAAGCACTCATGGACTTGGTCTAGCGCTGCTGACCTCGGGGGCATGTAACAACAACAGCAGCAACCCTCTTCACACCACACAACATTAGTGTGAGGACATTTCCCCTGATAGATTCAACGTGCAACAGACCACCTACAAGATGATTCTTAGGTGGAATCAGGTTGCGAACCTTAAACTCTCCGGTTCCGAAATCGAGATATCACCAGGCCATTGTGGCCGCAATACCAGCAGGAACTATTGTTAAAGTCCTGGGGACCTTCACATACCACGGTCGACTCCTTCTCTCAGAAAGTACCTGCTGCCATTGATAAGAGGTATCCGACTAATTTTTTTATCCACTTCTGACGCAAGAACCAACCACCATACTGGAAGCTTCTCATCCTCATTTTTTAGATGACTTCAATGGGGGATATTTAAATAATATCTGTTTTATTACAATCATTAAAATGTTTCTTTAATTTTACAGGTGTTCTTTGGTCTCGTACTACATATAAATTAACTGACACAGTTTAAATATATCCTTTTAAGTATCCGACTACGGATACTAGATATCCGACTACTTTAAAAACACCGGTTATAGAGCACATTGGCTATTTCCTATTGTTATTTCTTTTAGTTTAAACTATTCTTTTTCCAAAACAGGTTATATTTTATATTTTCTAGGAAAAGGAAGGATTCGTCTGTCATCCTGAGTCACATATTTTTCAGCTATAATTTGTCTTTCACTTCAGTTTTCTCAAAACTTTAATTTCCATAAAAATTCTCCACCGTCAACACGATATCTCAAAAGCTAATAGAGATATTTCTATAAAAATTTAAGCGTGTGTTTTAAAGGATATGAACAATGAAATGAACCATAAGTTTTATTGTTGGTGAAATACTTTTTCGTTTATAGGTGTTTAGAGATAAATTATTTCTAAATTTGTTGAAAAAGTTGCATATATACATATATTCCTACTCATAAGTTCATTGCATCTTAAGAGGTTTCTAAGATTTTGGCTCATTTCATTCATCATTGAATTCTATAACTTGTATACAAAGAAAAACAGGATTGCTGCATTAACATTTTGCGTAGAGTGTTAACCGTTTGGGTTAAATTTCATTAAAATTTATTACATATTTTCCTATTTCTAAAAATGTATTATATTTTTAATTAATTGTGTTGTTTTTATAGTATTGTGTATGATAATTGACCATACATCTAAAAACCTTAGTTTTAAATAGTTTCTAAAAAATCGAATCTTTTTTCTGCGAATGTAGTAGGATACCTTAAATCGCTGACAGCTTTCTGTCAGCAGGCTTGTAAAGCACCATAAATAACTACAACAAAATTCTCGAATTGTTCTCTATCGAAGAATTTATTCGTTGCTGGCATTTTGCCAGAATTATGCTTATCGCTGCCATAACAAGTTCAAAGCATTTATCCATTGCCAGGGGAAAAATAGAAATAATATATGAATAATTTTAAAATCGAATTTTTAAAATTTTTTTCTTCGAATGTAGTCGGATACCTTAAAAGAGACTAAAATTTAAGGTTTTAAATTGCTATTTTAGATATTCCTTATTGCAAAGACCTACTTAACTTGTCACTTTTAATATTTAATCGAATTTTAATTAATTTTTATATTAACTGATAACTAATAAAGATAAGAGTTTTTAAAAATCAGTTGGGAATATCTATAAATCTTTTGAGACATTAAAAAATTATGAAAATTTTCCCATTCGAATCATAATATTAATTTAGAGATGTTTGCATATTCTAATATATTATTCAAAATAATCTTTCAATGAAAATGGATTATTTAAAAAAAAAATTTTTAGAAATATTGAAATTTTGTTGGAGATTTAAAAAATAAACATGTGTTAAAAAATAAATTTAATTTTTTTTGGATGGGTAACGTATTGATCATACAGGGTGATCAGCGAATAAGCCCTGATTTTAAAATGAAATATCTCTACAACAAAGATGGATAGAATAATGCTGTAAACTGTACGTTTATTAGCAAAACTGCAAAAATGCTGTACAAAAGGTTAGAAAATTTAGTTGCGAAAATCAATAATAGATGGCGCTCTAATCGCAATGCCCATAGACACTTTCAATCTGACGTAAAAATGGAAAAATGACCCCTGATCTAACTCCTTGTGACTTCTTTCTGAGGGGAGCATTGAAAGACGCTGTCTATAGAAACAATCTACTCTACATGAGCTTGAATCGTTGATTGGTGTTGCATGTGATTCCATTTCCGTTGAAAGATGGCAAGATATTTATTTTTAAGATTCCTTTCAAGAAAGTGTTTTCAGCCGAGAGTGCCATCTGTTAACGATTTTTGTTACTAAACTTTCTGATTTTTGTACATTATTTTTACAGTTTTGCCAGTAAATGTACAATTTACCGCATAATTCTATCGATCTTTTTTGTAGAGATATTAAATTTTGAAATCAGGGCTCATTCACGGATCACCCTGTAAATACTAAACTATAAACCCTAAATTGAATCGAAATTTGTGGCAATTAATTCAGCGGTAAATTTTCCATCAGTAAAAAGCATGAAAATTTCATATCTACCGGTATTTATTATATTAATTATTTTCAAATTAATGTCAAAAGAAGAAGTTTGGTCTCTTAGAAGCAAAATCTGGTATTAATAATTAAAATCAAACTCGATAAATTCTTAAAATATACCACAGCTTCAACTTTCTTTCTTAAGACGTTTCTAAAATAGCTCATGCTTCTGAATTTCTATTTTCAAAAATATTGTCGTAACCTAATTTTTCAATATTTAATTAAAACATTAATTAAAATAGTTCTTCTCTTGTCCCAAAATAAATGCGATATTATCTTTAGATCCAAACGAGGGTTAGAAGACATGACATTAGAGTTATTAATTTCCTTTACATTATATCAGTAAATGTTTATTCTTTGCATTCTTTCTCGGAAACAATTGTGCTCTCGGAAGTCATTATTTTTAATCGTTTCCGTGCAAACAGAATGTAATGATATTTATAATAAGGCTTCATTCATTCCATTTTTCGCAATGTAATAGCTTTTAGGCAATTATTAAATGACGAAAGATATCGGAAATATACTTAAAAATGTAGTTTGGAAAAGTCGTGAATAAATTTGGGTACAAAAAAAATGCACTCTTCATATTTCAAGTCATAAGGTATATGTCATAAATCTCCATGCAAGTCATTTAAGGTATCCGACTACGTTTAAAACACTGGTTATCGACCACATTGATGAATTATTATTTTTAATTGTTTAATTATTTGTTTTAATTGTAAGTCATTTAATGTATCCGACTACGTTAAAAACTCTGGCTATCGACCACATTGGTGAATCAGTATTTTTTAATTGTTTAATTATTTGTTTTAATTGTAAGTCATTTAATGTATCCAACTACGTTAAAAACACTGGATATCGACCACATTGGTGAATTATTTTTTTAATTGTTTAATTATTTGTTTTAATTGTAAGTCATTTAATGT
>JAPMOQ010051890.1:171905-217513 GCA_026543055.1 Argiope trifasciata
CGAAATTGACCTACTTCTTCTACCTCAAGTTAAGCTCATAAATTTTCAGTTGATTCTCTGTGTTTTCATTGTTACGAAAAAAATTTCAACGAAGTAGATCAGAATAAAAGTTAAAAATAATGAAAAGTTTTAAAAAGAAATTCTATCAAAATTGTCCTTAAGGCCTTGATGTATATTTTAAGATCATAATATGTTTGCCTTTGAGTTATTTATATAAAAGAATCTTCATAAAAGTTTAGTGGAAGTTTAAATCAAATGAAGTCAGAATGGAATAACGAACATTCATTATAAATATTTTTATAAGCAGAAGTATGATTGCAGAATTTTGGAGGATGTGAACGAAAAGTAACTATCAAAAGTTTAATGCAAATATGTTACTATTCTATAGTAAGTCATATTCAACATAATAATATTAGCATAATCACAATTTATATTCAAATGCTCGATATTCATAAAGAATATGTTTTCGTCGTTATATCATATTGTTGTTAAAAAAGTAAAGAGAATTTTAAATCTTAAGTCGGAAACTTAAAAATCGATTCTTAGTAAAGTTCATTCCCTCCAATTTAACTAAAATCAATTTCTGGAATATGAAAATTTTGAATCTTCAAAGTTAAAAAGAGGCATAGTATATCCATAAAAAAAAATCTAAAGAAATTAATGAAAAAGGCGTTTCAAAACTTTTTAAGAGTTTTTAAATAATATTAGTGCATCGAAAATGGAATTTTTAAATATTTTCTGATTTATAGCTTGATTAATTCATTCACGCATTTTTTTAAAAAATGGAAATTTGAATTTTTTTATTTAATGAATCAATCTGTGTAAAATAAGAATTAATTAAATTTTGGGTGAACTAACTAACGTTTCAAAAATTCATACACATATATCAAATACAGAAATGTAAAATTCTGCGCACAATTTTCAAATTTTGATAAATAATACGAAATATAATAAACGATATAAGGAAAGTTTATGACAGTCACAACACATGTAATTTAAAAAAGTAAATACCAGATATGTTTCCTAAGTGCATAAATATATAAAGGATCTGACGATATTTCAGATTTGCTTAGAATCTAAATTCAAAACAGCCCAAAGGGGGAGATGTATTTAATATATTCTTTTATCTTATTGATTTTTGAAACATTCTTAAAAGCTTGAAAATAATTTTCGTATTTACAATTATTTTCCTATAAAAGGTTTTTTTTATCCATATAACGTTATATACAGGATGTTTATAGTTTAAAAACCCCTATAAACAGCATCCTACAACGCAAACGGGTGCACGGAATTTTGAAGAAAAGAAATGAAGGAATTTTGGAAAAACAAATTTGTGCCCAAATATCTACTAGAGGGCGCTTTTCCAAAAAAACAATACATTAACACAGCAAATGATCATAACGAAATGCAAAAACAATGTTAATAATTAGAACAAGACTAATGAGTAATGAAACGTAAAAGTAGGAAAAACTGTCAATTCTAAGAAAAATTTATTTCTCTTTTTTTTTAACCTTCCAGCTGGCGCGCGTATGTGAAATATACACTAGAGATGAATTTCGTTTTATACTTTCAAATCTGGTGGCACTGGGAGCGCCTGTCTTTGGCTATTTGTCCCTCTCCCTTTGACCTATTTTCAGTTGTCGTCATAAGTTTGTGGCGTTAATAGGTCTCTTCCGATCAGATATTTGTATTTTAGAGATACGCTAGACCGTTGATGTAATTTTTGTCACATCTGATTTTATATGATTTTACAAATAAATCTGTATTGTTTTCGACTGGCGACAGCTGGCAAATGCACTTACGAAAGGAAATGTTGAAAAAAAGCACCTACATTACTAAAAAGTGAGCTAAAATTAAAGGTCTAAAGAGGAAAGCCGAACTAGATATTGAAGAAGTTTGAAGATGCAACGTCAGGGAAAAAACCTTGCTAAAAAGAAAAGCGGACTAGAATCACGAGGTTCGGTTGTGAGATTTGACAGAAATTTATGTTCGGCCCACAATAAACACATTTGCCTCAAATTGCAACACTGCAATGAAATAACAATGAAACTATTTTCTTCTTTTTCACATCTAACTTTTAATTACTTTTTCCTTTTTATACATAAATTCTGTATTTTTACACTTCTATATTTTATATGCAAATTGTTCTATCAAAATATGAACAATTTCATTTATGTTATTTTTAAATCAATTCAGTCAACCTGTGGTCATTTTACATTGTTATTGCAATCTGTGTTTATACTGTTTCTGCTTCTTTTTAAGCAAAAAATATTTAAAGAAATTGTAGTTATTAATCCTAAGCTATATACAATATAATTTTAATAGTTACGCTTCTGGAAATTTACTATTTACTATAGCGTATGTGGGAAATACGCGCGACCTTTCATGTTGGTAGGACGGCCTCGTTCGCTGGAAGGTTAAAAGTATAAAAAAATTATTTTGGAATAGCATTAAGTATATAAATTAGTAGATAAACTATTATTAAATTCGGAAATTATTAAAATTGATAGTGAGCAAAAGGTAATGGACAAAACTTTTTGTTAACAAACATGAAGAAAATTAACTTATGTTTAAAGATTTATTTCAAAAATATTTCATCTGAAATTATTTCTAACGCAAAATCAAAATATTTTTTTTAAATATTCTTTCAAGGAAAACAAATGCTATGTTATTTATTTGCTAGAAACTGTATAAAAAAGATGTAATCATTATTCTGCAATATGTGAAAGCAACATTACTATTTTATATATTTTGACAGAATCTTAAATGAGGTAATTTGAATTTCAAAATATTTTATTTGCTTGCATTATATTCAAACGAAATGATTACTTAGAAAATAAATTTTCATATACCTATATAATCGAATTTAGTTCTTAGTATTCAATTTTTTTAGAGAAAAAAAAAGCTATTGAAAACACACAAAGAACTCAGAATTTTTGATATCAGTTTTTGCTCAGAAGAAAAATGAAAATTATCATTTTGTTGATTAATTGTTCAAATAATTATTCTTAAAAAAGTTATCAAAATATCATCCGACTTAAATGTTATTTTTTAAAATGAAAAATTGAAAAATCAAAACATAATTGTAAATTCGTAAAGTTCTGATAGTAATACCTGAGGAAGACTGAAATTCAAATATATTGTAATTTTTATGGAATTTAAAATCTTTTCATTTTTGTAATATTAATTGAAGCTCAATTTTATTATATTTTGAAAGTATATCATGCTCTTCAGATTTCGGCTTTGAATAATCATTTGTCTATGAACAATTTTTTTCATCTATTTAGTACATAGATAAAATGTTTCTAAAACCACAATATGAATTTATAATTTTCTATTTTTTTCACGAATTTAAATCTTAGATGTTACGAATAATATTATTTTCGAAGTTATAATAAGATGTATTAGTTATTAGGAATTAAATGTAATAGAAATTGCATAAAAACTAAAATGACTAAATGAAACTTTGATAACATAATTTTTTCAAGCACTTCCTAACATTTCTTGATTTAACCAAGATTAAAAAAAAACGATTTTACTTCTGGTAGTATTTTCTGAAAAAAACATTCATATCTATATATTTTATCAGTAATAGAAATTAAGATTAATATGTACAATTAGTAATTGCGATACATCATTATTAGAATCAAATTATCATATCACAAAGATAATACAAAAACAAGTAATTAAAATTTTGAGAAAATAATTGGAATATATAAATGACGAAGCTCCTTATAATTTATCTTTTGAATTTATCATTTAAATCGCTGTACTTAAAATAGAACTAACTATATTTTTCATAAAAATACTCATTACAGAATGTAATAGTTATAATTAAAAGGTAGCATTTCCCATTTTTAAAGATAATATAATTTATTACTAAATGACGACGAATTTTTGAAATGAATAACACTATGAATAATGATAATGCTTAGTGTAAGCAAAAGATATATATGTTTCTTTTAGTAAAGTTCATTAAATTTTATTCAGCATTCAGAAATAAAAGGAAAATGATTTAAAGATATGTTGAAATTTATTTTTGACTGAAACTAAGGACGTTTTTGTAATTAAATTGAAATGAATAATTCAGATTATTTTGTGTTACATGAGAATTAATCACATTTGAGTCCAATTAGTTATTTTAAATTTAATCTTCCTCTTTATTTATTTCTTATTTATTCATTACATTTGTTTCTCATTTGTATAGAATTTAAAAATCCAATTTTTAAGAGCAAATCGTTAAAATTCAATTGTTTGAAAGATGCCTGTTTTTTAATTAGAAGCGATTGCTAAATTAATATCATAAGCATAGAAAACACAAAAAATACTTTTAGAGAAAGAAAAAAATTAATATTAAATTTTTGAACTTTTAGGATTTATTACTTTTAAATATTAAATTTAGAGTTACTTGTTCTTATACTTAGTTGATGTCAAATTTCTTTAAAATATTTCATAAAGTTCTAAATATTTGGAAGGTATTGAATTTTCAATTAATTAATCTAGTGTTTTAAAGTTTAATATTTGCAGAATTAATATTTGTATTAATTTATTAATTGGTATTTGCATAATATCCATTGACTTTCAATTCATAAATTATATTTAAATATAATTTTGTGAAAGAAATTAATGCTGAAATTCAAAAATCAATCTAAAGTTTACACAATTTAATATAAAATATTTGAAATTAATAAAATACCAATGCATTAATTTATCTCGTTTTTCAAAGTTTAATATTTGTAGAATTAACAGACACACAGAACAGACACTTCTTAATTTTTGTCGAACGTAATTTAATTTTATGTATACGAATTAATTTTTAAAGTATAATTTTAAATATTTTTTAAGCACTTATCTGACAGAGTATTTTATTTTATTATTAAAATTTAGAAAAACATCTGAAAATATTTAAAATGCTTTAAAAGAAGCATTAATATTAATTTGAAATTTCTACTCTCAGAATTAAGATCTTTTTCTATGCAAACTCGTTAAGAATGAAAAAAAAGCACTAAATACATTTTTAATGACTTAAAATATATAGAGACGTAATTCTTACTTGCCAGAACTTATAAATATCGAAATAAAATATAATTTAAAAAATCACACTTTAATACTGAAAATTAATTAAAAATCTCTCATCATTCATATATAAAAAAGAAATTTTTAATTGTATGAATTTTTAACTACTTGTCTCTTCTTTACTTTTAATTTACTCTTAATTATTCTTAATTTCCATTCTTTACTCTTCTAGTAAAAATGTTATTTTATTGTTAATGGGAATGAACTATAGAGACGTCAGTTTTATTATTTTTATCTACTTTTAAGTATTTTTTTTAAAGAAATTTAAGTTAAAATGCTGTGGTTATTATTAACTATTTGTAGTGGCATCTTAATAAGCCAGATAACATCTACGGGATTGAGCAATTGCTTTTGTCCTGTGGTTATGTTACTAGGCTTCAGACCCAAAAGGTCCCGGGCTCTATTACGAGAACATTTCACCTTCCACAATGGTGACCTCGAACAATGATCTTCATGCAGCTGTTGGGGGGCAATCTACCCACAACCAAAGTCGTCAGACTCACGTGACGCAACAATTCATACACGCTCGCCGTAACGCTTGGCGTGACAAAAAAGTTCTCCGCTCGCCAAAGATGGGTACGGTTCATTAGACACAACAGCTATACACAGCAACCACTCACTCAACAAACCAATTCATCACCACTCAACAACAACGCATATCGTTCGTCGGCTCACTGGAGGGTGAGTCTGTAGTGATATCTTAATGTCAGATAACATCTACGGGATTGAACAATTGCTTTTGTCCTATGATTATGTTACTAGGCTTCAGACCCAAAGGTCCCGTGTTCTATTACGAGCACATCTCTCCTTCCACATATTAACAGCCTATAAAATGGGCTGACAAATGAGGGAATAGTTCAATAAAGTAGGCAATGAATTTTAAAAAATGCAAATTAAAAAAATAATTTTTATCTTTTTAATTGAGTAAAATTTTTAAAATTCCACTTAAGACCGTGTTATATATAAGAAAAATATCTGATACATATCCAATATTGAGATTTGAGTAATTTTGTTTTAAATACTACTTCGTATAAAGAAATAAAGTCAACAAAAGCTTATAAATATTTTCATATTATTCCGAACGAGGAGTTGAAAAAAATTCAGTTTTTAAAGTACTATTATTAAAAATAGTCATCATAATTATTGGCTTTTAAAACGAAATGGAAAGGATTAAATTTGAAAAAAAAAATCGAATTGTGATGATTGGTTATCAAAATATATATAATTATACAGCTGGTAACTTAATAATTAATGATAGGAAAAAGAATTTAGAGTTGAAATTTGATATAAAATGTTTATTTTAAATTTAATATTTAATTCTTTTTCAAGTACTAAAACTTGTAGATTGTGTCACAAGCCTTGAGAGGAATAAAATGTGTCATTAGAACTTTCTTCTTCCAAAGTTATTTTAAAATTTTGCTAAATATGCTATGGCCTAATTAGCAAATTAGCATAGCATATTTATTGCCGTGCCATAATAAAAAATGTACAAATTTATTTGATATTCATTCTGGATAACTGAACCAAGCTTGATATTGGCACATTTTATGTCAACTGCTCGACACCACATTCAAAATAGATAACAGAGGCACTAATGATCTGGATCATCAGACAACATATAAATTAGATGCCACAATGCATTTCATGGTGAGTAATTCCTTTGTCAATCCATTCCCATTTCCATGATAAATTGCCACGATTCAGAGTTGGAATGTTTCATACATAATATAGCCTCAGGAGTATGAATAGATGATATGGTCATAGATAAATTTAGGATTTATCACATCAACGCTAAGTAGTAGGTGTTTTAGCTTTAGGACGCATAAATGCTATGATAATTGATCTATAGGATAAATAATCCACAATAAATGACTAATTTTTAGAAATGTTTTACTTCATGAGAATTTTTTTACAATACTTTAATAGGATTTTGACTTCAATTTGCAAAACATGTTTTAAGGATTATTCCTCAAATCTTGGTTTAAAGAGTAAGGTAAGATAAAAGAAAAAAAAAGTGGGCTATTATCGCAAATTCCAAGTTATCACGTGATAGCATTATTATATTTTTAATTATTACTTGTTTTAATTAATTTAATTCATTAACCAGTTTACACCGGTTTAAAACAATCACGGGACTTCTCTATCGGTCTCTATCCTTCTCTATGATAAAGATACTTTTAAAAAAAATTAATTTTCTATTTCTCTAGCTGGCAATGTTTTGGAGATTGACCAATTTTCAGATGAAAAAAAAATAGATATATTTTTTTCGAAATATCGATGCATCTTAATCTGATAGTCTCGTGAATGTTTTCAAACGGATATTTATTGATCTTTATCAATGCTTTAGGTGGACAATGATCATTTATGTTTACAAAAAATTACTAAGGATAAAAAATCAAAAATATTTTTATTTAAATTTATAAATACATTAATACTAACAATAATCCAGAGTAGACGACTAATTTTTAAAAATATTTTCCTTAATGTTTTTTTTTTTTTACTTTCATGGGATTTTGAATTAAATCTGCAAAACATATATTTTGAATACCTTTTTTCTTTTAAATTTGAATGCAAAAACAAAAATGTGAAGAGTCATTTGAAAAATTCAGAGAATATCATAATTTTAAATAAATTTATAATCAACTTTTTAATTATAATCAGAAAATATTTTCTTTTATTTTCATATATTTTTTATATTTACTAAGGTTAACTATTTTGTAATGTTGTTTTCAAAAATTCTTGCTTTTATAATTAATTTTAACAAAAAACTTTAAATAAAAAAAAATTCTTTCCATACACTTATAATGCATATTTTCAATTTTATTGTTTCCTATATATTTGTTATTAATTTTAACTACATAATTTAAAAAAATAAAAATTTTATCTAAAAATTATTAATAGACAAAACATCTCATAATAATATCAAAATTGGATACTTGATTCTCTGTTTAAAAAAATTGCAACAAATAAAAAAAAAAACATCATTGTCAATATGATAAATCAAACATCTTAAATCTAGATCGTAGAAGAGGGACTTGCAAAGAAATTACAAACTTCTATTTTCGTAAAAAAGTAAGACGAAATTTAAAAAAATTAAAATAATCGTTATTTTTTTATTAATAATGTAAAAATATTTTGAATTGTATGACTGGATTTCATCTTAATTAGTATATCATCCTTTTATCAATGACATTTACCGTCTTTTAAACTAAACTACAAAAAATTATGATTCCGATAATCAAATTTAGTTATCTGTTTCTGAATTACTGCTAAAAATTATGAAGATACAATGAATTATGTCCTTGTGATGTCAGGTTTGCTGTAATTTTTTTGGTTTGAAGTTGATTTGACTTATTATTGTATAAGTTCTATATTACAATATATGATATGTAAGATTTAATTTAGTTAGTGGTCTTTCTACTTTCTTATGTCGACGAATTTGATTTTATGATCTCGTGTTTTTCTGGTTTGCTGTGATTTTTTTGACTTGCTATTGTATAAAATTTGTTTTTTTTTTCTTTTATACTTATCTTATCTCCAAAACCTCAATATTCTGGGATTTTCGGGTCACGAGGGGTCAATTTCTTGATGAAAGTCAGGTCCTTCACAGAAAAAATCCCTGGTTTGAATCCCTGTCTGAGGGTGACCCTTGAGAAAGTCTTCAGGCCGTATTAATTCTGATTCATTGGCTATAAATGTTTCAATTTTACTAATATTCATTCTAAAGTTATCCGTTTATCAATGGCATTTACAGTTTTTTACACTAAACTACAAAAAATTAGGATTCCTATCGTCAGATTTCGTGATCAGTTTCTGAATTATTGCTAAAAATTATAAAGATACAATGAATTATGAATGAGAGAAGCGACAACCTCCAATGTTTGAAAAATTATAGAAAGAATCATGAAAAAAGTATTATTAAGAATTTATAAAATTCAAATGTTGCTATTTATAATTTTCATTCGTGTGTTAATTTTTAAATTACACGCGAGAACTATAATTTTTTAATTTTATTATCAATATTTCGTGATTAGATTATTTACAAAATTAAAAAAATCGCCCATATTATAATTAATTATATTAGATTTTTTGATAGAAAATTTGAAATAAATAAAAGGTTTTTTTTATTTTTCACTGGCAGCAAAACAACAAACATTTTCTAAAAAATAAATCATTCCAATCACTTTTCTATTTACACCGTTTATCCTTAGAAAATTTTCTAAGCAATACTTTTAACACATAAAATATAAGGACAATTATATATTTTTAAATACTTTTTTATAATTCATATTATTTTATATTATTTTTTAAACGGTTTTATAATTTTCACTGGCAACAAAAAAAAGCAGAAATTTTCTAAATAATAAATCATTCCAATCACTTTTCAATTTACACCATCTATCCTTAGAAAATTTTCTAACCAATACTTTTAACACACAAAGTATGAGGACAATTATATATATTTTAAATACTTTTTTATAATTTATATTATTTTATATTGTTTTTAAAAAGATTTTTTTATTTTTCACTGGCAACAAAAAAGCAGAAATTTTTTAAATAATAAATCATTCCAGTAACTTTTCAATTTACAACATCTATCTTTAGAAAATTTTCTAAGCAATACTTTTAACAAACAAAGCATCAGGGCAATTATATATTTTTAAATACATTTTTATATTTATTATTATAAGCAGTTTCAATGCGAATCTAAAAGAGGAACATTCTAAAATACTTTCGCCTGCTAAAAATAAATATTCGGAAGTATATAAAATTTCCACTTTTATGATTCAAATTTACTCCACATTGAACAAACAATTTATAATGAGAAAATCTCATAATTCCTTTTCGAAATCCCTATGATAACAATAAAGGCTTGGTAAAATTTTAATCCTCTTATTAAGAATTAAAAATTGAAATCAATACTTCAGGTGACTGAGCTCTTATAATATGCTTATTTTGAATTTTCCCTTTTCGATTCGCTGATTCAAGATATCATTAAATTCCAGATTACCACTAAAATTTGAAATTGGGAATAACGGAAGATTTATACTCAGCAAAACTTTCGAATGAATAGCTATTATAAATTATAGCATAAAATCAACAGAAAGGTTTTAATGACACACACTTATTTATCAACAACAGACGCGTTGCTTAGAAAGATAAGTTGGGGAGCCAGTAAAGCATCAGAATTGGAATTCGCACATTAATTTTGTTAGAAATTATTTTTGTTGATGAGTAAAGCGAATTTATTTATAGATAAAAAGGGTAACTGAAAATTGAAAACAACTATTAAATATATAATTGAATAGTATAAGTTATTTTATAAATCGAATTACTAAATTTCTCTCCAATACTTAATAGAATATACTTTTTAAATCTTAATTGTTTCTTGTATATCGAAGAAAGTAAATTCTACCTCAAACTTTTAGATATTTCAGGGTTAGTTGGTCCGTTACTTAGGGTTTTGCGGCCCAAGAGCCATTTTTAGCCATACTGCGCCAAACATATGGTTAGAGAGATACAGTACAGTTCTAAAAACTGAAAAAAAAGTAAAGTTTGTCAAAAAACTTATATGTGGAAAAAAGTTTTTCTTGTTAAATAAGATTGATAAGACTAATTTCTTTCAAGAAGGTAAAAATATTTGGAATGGGGATGTTCACCCCGCAAGTCGCGAATGTTTGAATATGACGCACCAAATAAACGTAAACGATGGGTATTAAAAATTGGACATTCAGATGAAACATGAATGACAGTCAAATTAACATGACATGCAATGCAGACTGGGCATCGCTCTCCAAACAGCAGATGTTTATGGGCGGGAAGAGTATGGCTAATGCGTTGTAGCGAGTATGGCTAATTTGACGTCCAACTCGAGCACTGGAATAACAGGCCTCTGAGTAATGTCAGGCTGAAGAGAATGCAGATATTTCAGGGAAAAAATTTAATAATCCAAACATCCTCTTTTCTTTAGCTGGTTTCAATACAAAATAATATTCATTTTGGATTTTTCCCAAAAGTCCAACTAAACACGATAAATGATGGAACGAACTAATAAAAATATGTAATGAAAATCATCATGTTCACATGAACACAGACTGACAGCCAAATCTATAAAAAACTTTTATTCTTTCTGAATGCTTATGCAATATGGTTTCAATAGAAAATAATCGAATATTTATATTTTGGCCTCTCACCTGTATACGAGTCCTCAAGTGTTTTAGAGGACTGATAAATTATGTAATGAAATTCATCATGTGCATATGCTCTCGGACTTCTATTCTTTTTAAATGATTATAAAATATGGTTTCAATAGAAAAGAATCGAATATTCATTTTGGATCTTTCTCTTGTACCCGAGGGAAAATGACTACAATTGTGATATATGATAACATTATATATTGAAATTTCTCCTGTGCACATGCATACGGACTGACATACAAGTTGATAAAGGACTTTTATCGTTTTTGAATGCATATACAATACAGTTTCAAAAGAAAAAGATATAATAGTTATTTTGGGCCTTACCCCAATACCTGAGAGAAGACGACAAGGATTGAGATGATTGATAAACGCATGTACTTTTAAATTTATCATGTACACATGCACACAGACTGATAGCCAAATTAATAAAGGAATTTTATTGTTTTGGGGTGCTTATACAATAGGGTTTCAATAGAAAAAATATGATATTAATTTTGGGACTTTCCTAAAAATCATCGTGAAGTGGAGACAGCAAGAATTGAGAGAACTGATAAATCTTTAATGTAATTCATCATGTACACATACATGCGGATTCAATAGAAAATCTAATATTCAGTTTAAGCACATTCTAACGATCCAAGTGAAAGTTCTGAGAGGTGGAACAACTGATAAAAATATGCATTGAAATTCAACAGATTCACAAGAACTGGCATATATGGATGTTTAGATTCTACACCCTAAATCCCTTGGTTTACGGCTTTATTTAACTACTTAATTCATTATAGTATTATGCATGGATATTAAATAAAATAAGTGTGTTAAAACTTAATTAATTTCAAAATTTTCATCTTTATTTAAACCATATTAACTTCATTCTAAAATATCCTTATTTTCCAACCCAGCTCAACTTTTTATTTAATTACTTTTAACACGCTCTTTTAAAAAATTGGTCTCTTCAGCAAGTTTTTATACTCCGAGTAAAGGGATAAAAATTCTTAATGCTCACCACATTTTTAAAAGATATACATTGATGGAAAAAATTCCCAACACTAGGAAGGAGGCGTGCTAGGTAAACGAAATTTGGTAGGCGTGTTTATACATCTGAAAGATGACGTTGATTCAAATTTCGAGCTACGCGCGTAAGTGGGGCGCTAGTAGCGACACTATGAACAAGCAAATGAGGTTTGCTTTAAATAAACGCTGTAAGGTTCGTGATCGTTATTTACAGTTGAGATTTGACGAAGTGGGTCAATGTTAGTCAAGGATGCCTCTGAGAATACGAAGAAGCCATTATCAACAGCTCACTGAGTTTGAACGAGGTCGTGTTGTAGGGCTACGAGAAGGTGGGTTTTCTTTCCGCAATATTGCGATAGACTTGGCAGGAATGTATCCACTGTGCATAAGTCTTGGCGGCAGTGGCCAAGGGAAAGTACTGCCTCAATTAGACCAGGTTCCGGGCAGCCACGTGGTACTACTGAGAGGGAAGAGCGTCATATTCGGCGTATAGCTGTGACTAATCGTACTGCATCTGCAGCTGAAATTCGAGCTGCAGTTGGCACCACAATGACACAACGAACTGTTACAAATCGGTTACTTCAAAAACAGCTCCGAGCCAGACGCCCTGTACAGTGCATTCCACTGACTCCAAACTACTGCCGTTTGCGTCGTGAGTGGTGTCAAGCTAGAGCTCATTGGAGGACGGAGTGGAGATCTGTTTTGTTTTCTGATGAAAGCCGGTTCTGCCTTGGTCGCAGTGATAGCCGTTTGTTGGTTAGAAGGAGGCCAGGTGAACGCCTGCTAGTGTCCTGTCTGCGGCCTAGACACACAGGGCCTACTCCTGGAGTTATGGTTTGGGGAGCAATTTCGTGTGACAGCAAGAGCACTCTCGTGATTATCCCACGCACCATGACTGTAAATTTGTACGTCAGTCAAGTGATATAACCTGTTGTGCTGTCATTCATGAACATCATCCAAGGGCGTGTTTTCCAACCGGATAATGCTTGCCCTCATACCGTTGTTGTAACCCAACATGCTCTACAGAGTGTCGACATGTTGCATTGGCCTGCTAGATCACCAGATCTTTCTCCAATCCAGCACGTATGGGACTTCATTGGACGACAACTCCAGCGTCATCCACAACCAGCATTAAACTTCCCTGCATTGACTGCCCAAGTGCATCAAGCATGGAACTCCATCCCACAAACTGATATCCGACACCTGTACGACACAATGCATGCACGTTTGCATGCTTGCATTCAAAATTCTGGCGGTTACACCGGTTACTAATGTACCAACATTTCACATTTGAAATGGCTCTTCTCGCCAATGGCTCAACCTGTGATCTTGAAACTTTAATCAATTAAATATGTTACCTAGACAAATGTATTCCAAAAATTTTATTACTGTACAATAAATTTTTCTTGGTGTTGGGATTTTTTTTTTCATCAGTGTATGAATTTTTCTTTTCAAAGATTATAAGTGACAAAGATATCCCTATCAAAATCTCCTAGTAAAACCAGTCTAACGAAAAACTTTGGTCTCTTTTTGTCTCCTGCTCTTTTGTTTCGACATAAACGGCAATATAAGTGAATACAAAGAAAATTCGAATAATGTACACAAACTTTAATAAAATATAAGGATGATCCAGTATTCCAAGTTTAAATAGTTTAACAAGAGTAAAGTTTAATATAAAAGCACTATTCTGATTTTAGAAAAAAAATCCTTTTAGATAGATTCCTACAGGAAAACTACTTATGGAGAGGCTCTCATGATAAGATTTCGGAAAAAAAGTTCTTCAATGATCACTGCCCTTAGAAACCAAGTTTGCCTTTTGCGTATAACCCTTTGTCCATGTTATCCTGAACATGGTAAATAGAGTAATTTTTTTAAGATTTTAACAGGCTTGGAATATACCTGTTAGAAACGAAAAAAAAATCTCCATCTTGTTCATAAATGGTCCATCTAGCTTAAAGGGGAGGTGGAAATAGTAAGGAAATTGACATTTTCATTTCGCTGTAATTTTCTTAATGTTAAACTAGACCATTAGCACCTCATTAAAACGAAATACTTTTGTACTTGTAAATGTAATAATTTTTAAGTTTTTCAATAACTGCAATGCCTTAGATGCTGAAAAGGGATTTTCACGTCCTAGCTTTGACAAATTTTTTGTTTCCAGACAGTAACTAATATTTAAAGGAATATTCCTTTTAGATTGTCAAGAAGAATTTTTTTTGAAAATTCTATTTTCAGTTCTTCTATTTCTTTATAATTTTTAGTAGTTTTATTACCGGACATATTACTTTCTGGATGCAGTATTGGGACGATGAATTATTTTGAATAGTCCACTGAGATCATTTCTCTTTAAAATACTGCATATTATACGATGCAGTACAATAAAGGCGATTATATAGTTTTTATGTGTTGTTTGTTGTTGTTATTGTTGGCTCTTCTCTGTGGCAAGCATGCTAATTAAAGAGTCATTGCGATTTAATCCGAATTCTTTTGCGCCTCTTTTTTTCAGTTGTGCCATCTAGGGCTAAGAGTACAAATTAGCCACTCACGTATCATAACCCTTTTTATGGGGCGGACTTCATGCACTCACACAGCCGCAGATCATAATTTAGACTTGAATCGGAGAATGATCACCACCGAATCAGTATCCCCAGTGGTATTACTCTCAACATAGATGACACTGTAACTGCGAAAGATCTAATCCACGTGTCCCAGCCACCACCACGCACGAGTATCTTCACCTGGTGAAGTTCGAACTCGCAACCAAAGAGCTGCGAATCCAGCACCCTAACATGCTTATCACTGCATTCAGATGTACTAAATTAAGCATATTATACTAATGAAGACTTGGATTCGAATTTTAGTCTGTAAACATTTTATAAATGCTTAAAGTCTCTCAAAATACTTTTTAAAACAACATTTTAAATAATTCTTAAGAAAATGAAAGAAAAAAATGAAATTAAGGCGATTTTTTTCTAAAATCAAAATAATGCTGACTGCCATCTGTCAACAGATGGTGGCTTGTTATTTCATAAGAATTAGTGAAAATTATAAAAATTCTATGTTAATTTAAGTAGATGAAAATGAATTTGAATATGTCTTGAAATTATTATGTAATGACGTTGTAACAAGATTTTATTTTAGTTACTGCAAATAGGAAATTGAATAATAGAACAGATTATGTTGACGTAACATCATGATATGTAAAATATTATTCAATATCATGGAAATAATTACATGATTTTATGAAATAAATTTTACAGTTTCTCAAAAAGTGGAGAAAATATTATGAAATGTCATTTTTGCAAATTTCAGGATACTATGTGTTTTTTTAAGAATTAAATGATATACGTGCTGTCTTGGATACTTCTTATAATACATTCCAAAAAAGAAATTAAAACGTATGTTATATCATAAATGAGTGCTTTTGCTATTTGAAGTAAAGATTACTTCTGCATACTTACTAATACTAATACTAACTAATACTTTTAAAAGATTACTACTAATACTTTTATCTAACAGTTACTAATATTTTTTATATATATATAACCTTACTATATATATATAACATATTTACTGATACTTTTAAAAGATTACTTTGAATATTTTAATCCAGATTTATAATTTATTAATATTTATAATTTATTAATATTTTATAATTTATTAATATTTATAATCTAGAGCTTGCAATAGAATGGTGAATTTCACAAACGTGACTCCATACGGAAATTCTAGGAAAACATTTACTTAAAATGTAATATAAATAAATAAAAAATTATCTCATAATATAATCCAGAAAAAAGAAAGAAAGTAGCCCATCATTACACGCATCATTCGAAGTTCTAATTGACCCCCTAAAAGTTCTTATCTTTTATTTATCCGTAAATGGTGCGATTGATCTCTTAAATCTAGATTTATCAATATGACTACCTCCAAATTTCTAATGGATGCTTGCTGTTTTAAATTACAGCGTGATTAAATCTATGCCATTTGAGTTAAAACAGTATCCAAATTCACTAAAAATTCATAAATGATTTTGTTTCAAATAAAATTTTAAAAACGCATCTACTTTCAAAGAAGCATATGTAATAATTGATTAGAATTAAAACTTTTATAAAAATGATCATGAATTTTATAAGAACTGTTTACATAAAACCATGCCGGTGTCTTAGCATAGGGGTAGTGCGTCTTCCCCATGATCTAGGCTTCGTTGGTTCGAGCATGGTTGTTCTTCATCTGTTCTATCTGTGAGTAGTGTGAATGTGCCCCCAGTAAAAAGGGCTTGAGCAAGCGAATGTGATGTGTGAGTATCATAAGACGTATTCTTGGCCCTAGTTGGGGCTACTGAAAACAAGAGATGCACCCTCGGTTTAAAACCGGACTTCGACAGCTCGCTTATCTAATGACGTGCCATTAGAAATAAAAACAACATAAAACCATTCTGCCTAGTCATATATTCCTTTATTATTATAAAAGGGGCCGTGGTGGAAACGTTTCGGTTTCAGAATCGGAAGACATCAGGTTCGAGACTTTATTCCACCGAAGATCCTTCGTGATATCGAGTCTAATACACATTAAACTTTCCAAAACAAGCGCCCTTCCACTAATGTGGTGTGGAGAGGAGAGTGCCAATTCAAGTGTTGTCCTCATTATTTGATCGAGGTTCAAAATTACGAGGTCCTTTCCAAAATACTCCTAATGTTGCTTTACAACGGGACGTTAATATAATCAAACTACAATAAAATTAAATATTATATATTTTTTAATATATAAAGTTATAGATTCAAAATATTGGATAAAAGTTATAGATCCAAAATACTATAAAAAGTTATAGATTCAAAATATTATAAAAATGTTCTAGATTCAAAATATTGGGAAAACGTTCTAGGCTCAAAATATAGGAAAAAAGTTATAGATTCAAAATATTGGAAAAATCTTTTAGATTCAAAATATTGGAAAAAGTTATAGATTCAAAATATTGGAATAAACTCCAGACGTCAATTACAGAAATAGTAATTTAGATAAACATTTAATTATAATGTTTTAGAAACTTAGCGAAACAAAATGTATGAAAGGAAAGAAGAAATTTTTTATCTTTGTTTCAGCAAGAAAAATAATAGCTTCTACTTTCAAGCAGAAAAAAATTCTGCACGTCAAAACCTATTGAATTTCTGTTTCACTACTTATTTTTTTACTGAATGAAATTTATTAAACTTTTTAAAAAAATCTATTGACTATAAAACGTGATTAGATTATTATTTTTAAAAAAGTGTTAGGTTGTCTTAGGTCTCAATATTATTATATATATATTTAATACACCATACATTGTTATGCAATAAAAGAAAAATTTTTTTCATTGTATTTTTAACTTGAAAATTAATTCAAGAAAAGCAAAAAAGTAGATTCTATTCATACTGTGTTTTGCACAAACTAAGACAAGGCCCAAGGAAAATTTATTTATCCCTCCAAAATTACAATCCATGTTTTACTGTTATAAATCAGAAAATAAATAGTGAACTTCATTTCAAAACATCTTTATCTAAATTGAAAGAAAAAAAACTTGAAAGCTTTTGCAACCAAATAACACATTTTGATAGAATATCAAACGAGATCAAACGGTGCTGCAAGTTAAATATTAAATCGCATAAAAATTGACAGCTTGTATGCCCTACCGGAATTTATTAAAATTCTACGAAGTACTTACCAATAGAGCCTTCACATGCATTTCTTTTCAAAGTAAAAAATAGGGAGAAAACTGTAAAAAAAATACCTAAGATATTACCTACGGACTTGTTTTCATATTTTTCTATCCGAATATCCATACATTTCAATTACAACAACTGTTTAACATTGTAAATTTTTAGATGTATTTTAGTAAATAGTTCGCGCTGCGTCAGTAAATGTAATCAAAAAGGTATTTTAAAGAAAAGGTGTGGCACTTTCTATTTTGAAATAAAAATATTTCACTTTTAGTGTTAGTTTCATAAAATAAAAGATGTGTGATCGAGTACGGGTATTTATATTTTGCACATGTTTGGAATTCTAAAAGTTTACAAATTGCCGGATATAAATGTCATTGATAAGAAAAGTCATATCTCATGCTTTTCTCTGTATATAGTTTTTAAAATCTAGATGTATTTCTTTTAATGAATTCGTATTAAATTTTATACCAAATTACGTATATACGTATTACGTATCTATCAAATTATTTATCTACTTTTAAGTATTTTTTTAAATTTTTTTCGATATTAATTTATTTTTACTATTTATAAAGAAGTAAATTATGAAGATACTTTTTATAATGAATTTTAATTACTATTATAATAAATATTATTTAATTATTTTTATAATTTAATAATATATATCTTATATTTTATTAAATTATTATTACTAACTAAGATACTGTTTATAATGAATTATTTTTAAAATTACTAATTAAGATGATATTCGTAATTTGTATTTAAATATTGTATAAATTGTGTTTAAAAATTTGTTAAAAATTAATTTTCTTATTTTAAATTTTCTGCTTTCTCTTTAAATATAAAGCAGTATTGCATATATTATTTATGTTAAAAAATACTGAAAAATTCTTAAAACAGAACGAAAAAACTTTAAGTGCATAAAAGATTCTTTGATAAAAATTGTACATAATTTCCCTATATAATTTATTTATTTGTGAAAAAATTAAAAATTACGGAATAAAATCAAAATTACCTGCTAGATATTGTTAAATTATTAAGTAATCAAAAATATAAAACATTTTTTTTAATAAATAACTAACATCTTTAAATAGCACGTGAATAAAATTACATGTGTTTTCCTATTGAATGATTTACATGCCAAATATTTTTAATACAAATAAAACAAAACAAAATGAAGCAAAACAAATAAAACAAAATACAAATATTTTTAATACAAATATACACGTTTCAAATAACAAAAACTGATAAAAATTAACAAAGAGCAGCTATTTTTTATCATGCGGTTAATGGCCATTTCTTAAAACTGTCAGAAAGTGCTTGAAAAAGGTTTACTTCTCTAAGGATTTTAAAATTTTAAATATTTAAGGGGGAAACAAAAATCATCCATGTTAGATATTTTAAGTTCTGCTCTTTACAATGAAAAGAAAAATGCAGAAATAGAAAGAAATGATATCGCTGAGGAAGTTTTAGTTGAAATATTCTACAAATCATTATGTCGAGTAAATGGTTGAAAATACGAACATGAGTTGAAAATTCAAAATTCGAGAAGCACAAAATTTTGAATTAGAAGAAATTTTTCCTCTTTTATATTTATTCAAATTCTAATTATGTCTCGGAATAACGAAGGTATTATGATATAATTATTTCCTTTTATAATTAGATCTATAATAAAGATTATTGAATAGATTCAGGAAATAAAGGAATTCGATCATCCACCGCTCTATTCACTGGTTCAGTTTCAGAATCAATAATTTTAATATAATGAAAATTAAGTGATAAAGAGATGATTATAGTATGGTTCTAATTAATAATTAATATAATGTTTATACAATAACGATAATGGAATAATAATATGTATAATATAATGAGTAATGGAAATGATGTATAAAATACTGGAAATAATATAAAGGATAGTGAAAATAACATTAAGGTTAATGAAAATAATACAATGGAATAGTAATATGGATAATATAACGGAAATAATATGATTTATAAAGGAAATAATACAGTGTGAGTGAAAATATTGATCCAATGTTAAAAAAACATATTTTTGAAACTACTGCACATACGGCAATAAATGATACAGAAATTTAAAGATTTTTTAATACAAAGAGTATTAAATACAAAATGTTTTACTGTTATGAATGTCCAATATGTGACTCTCTTATAACATTGCATATGTCCAATGTGTGACTCTTTTATTACATTGCATATGTCCAATGTGTGATTCTCTTATTACATCGCATATGTTCAATGTGTGACTCTCTTATTACATTGCATATGTCCAATGTGTGACTCTCTTATTACATTGCATATGTCCAATCTGTAATCCAATTCATTCCAAACATTTTATAACATCGTTCAGTCAATGGTTCTGAATACTGCACAGATGCATTCTTTAAATTCTGGTAGTGTTTTCGGCTTTGGTGGGTCATAAATAATGTCTTGTGTCAATGATTTCTTTTTGTGGGAGGTCATGTCAAAGATAACAGTCAAAACCAAATGTTCGGAACGATTTGGACTACAGATTGGACGCATGTTTATTAACAAGAGTATCAGACATCGAATATTTGTAACTGAAAAAAATTTCGTATGTTTCTCCTTAAATTTAAGCATCACTTATAATGTGTGCAGTAGTTCCAAAATTATTATTATTATTATTTTAAAATTAGGTTTGTCATTAGTATTCATCTTGTATGATGATAAAGATATGATTATATTATGGATGTCAACTAAGATTATTTCGCCAATATAGATGTGAATCCATAAAAGTATTATGAAATATAGCGATATTCCATGGAAGGATGTATGAAGAAACTCTGATTCCAAATATGACATCGGAATTTTTTTAACAGAAAAATCTCGATACGAAATGAAATTTCCATTTTAAATCTTACCATTTTGTTTCCATCTGCATTAAAACTCCATAATGGTGGAGACATTTGTAGTGACATCTTGAGGCAAAAATTTAACATTTGCCTTTTTTTTTATCGGCAAAAATATTTTTAGATTACACATTCAAAAATATTTGTATTCAAAGATGTATTCTTACATAGACTTTTGACCGTTGTAACACAAGTATAATAAGGGTGTATAATGCATTGATTTTTGGATATTATCAATCACTTTAAAAGTTTCGGATATTGAAAGTTAATTATGGGAAATAATAATTCCATATCACTTTTTAAATCATGTTCATGATATTTATCTGTAAACAATGAAATAAAAAATACTAATATATGTATAATTTTTTTTTTCTTATAATCTTGTAATATGTATTTAAAAAACTGAAAGACTTAGAAATCAATATTTACCTTCTTCGTGATCCCCCCTCCTAAATTATCCCCCATTATCAAAATTATAACATGTGCTACGCATTTATTTTATATTTGCCACCACATCGTAAGGTTACAATTTTCTTTGTAAATAACCACTATCAGTGCATAGCATAAAATATAGATCCAATCAATTGATATAAACACAGATATATTTTTAGAAATATCCAAGTCAAATAAAATTACCCAATGCTGGAAACATTATATGCATTAAAAACATATTATTTATTCATCTCTGAATATAACAACTAAAGAATCAATAATTAAATTCATTGCTTATTATTTATTAGATATGGCATATGGAATTGTTAGTTGTTTTGGAAGGATGTGTCCGAATACTCTTGGTTTCTAATTTAAAAATCTACAAAGGATGTTAAAATGAAAATGTATGAAACGACTCTGTGATTGCAAATGTATAAACCATAGGTCTGAGCACAAAGATCCCATTGATTAACAATCCTTGCTCCAGGAATTCCTGTGGTCGTGACGAGACAAAGTCCTTGAGTTCGCCGTCCTGGTTGAAGGGCTTCCCTTTCAGATGTGTTTTCAAGAGACCAATGCATGAAAATCACAGGGCGGTATATCTGGTATTTAGGACGGATGGTAGAGCTCATCCCACTTGAACTTGACGAATTCCACATGTATGACCCTGGATCGAGTGGAAGGGCCTTATTGAACAGAAACAAACCCTCCGAAAGTTGCACCTGTCTTTTGTATTGATGGATCTGCATAGTATTCGGAGTGTCTCACAGTACACATCGGAGTTAATGATTCTTCTGTCCTCGAGGTATTCAACAAGTGCTAGACCTTGGACGGCACCTTTTATAAGAGCCTCTGATATCTCCTGCACATGCTCCAACCTACGACGATTACTCGAATTATATCCCTAAATGTCTCGCTACGTTCCCCCATAGTGTTAACGACATAGGCAAATAAATTAAGGATACAGTTAAGACATTTCTTACATTTTCATTTGAATATCACTTATACCTTGTCAAGAATAAAAATGATTTTCAGTTTTCTTTGACACATTCTTCAACAATATAACATACAGACAGCATAAAGGTTTGAATTATTTCATCTTTAACAATTGTGTGTCGCATCGTCTTTTTCAGAAAAAAAATCAATTGTGAAATTTTCAATACCATTATTTTTGGAATCAAATTTCAACAGAAACTCCAATAAAAGATACAGAAACTAAATTGCCTTTATCTAGGTCATTTAAATTTTCGACTTCTGGTCTTTATCATATAAATTGAAATGCATAGCATCCAGCTTTGATGGATTTTTATACCATATTTTGCATAGATACACAATTTCGCTATGAATTAAATTTTGACATCTGTATGTTTAAGTTTTTCAATTATCATCTACCTATGAGTTCAGAGACACAGACATATAACAAAATAATTTCAAATATATTTTTTGGGAAATATCAAGGATATGTATAATAGGAGATACAATTTAATATTAATATTTAATTTTTTTTAATATTAGTTTTTCATTTTAATAAAAACTTATCACATCAAAAAATTATAATGTTCTTTAGATACTTCTACAGTAAAGTATTATTTCTACCGAGCAAAAAGATGATTTGTTTTCTGTATTCAAACAAAAGTTGAAGATAAATGGAAATTTCAGTTCATCCGTTGATTCTAATTTTTAAAAAAAAATATTCAAAAAATCTTATTATTAATAGCTGACCAATGTTACCTTGTTTTTATTATTTAAAGATACATATAATTAAATCTTATGAAAATTTCATAACCATAACCTCAATAAAAAGCATATTTTTGTAGTTACCAGATATGCAGTACAAACATTTTTAAGTATTTGTCTTAAAAAGATCTATACTTTTAGTAGAAATTCGTATTTTTAATTAATTTCTGAAAAGTAAAAATACTTGTAAAATTAAGTTCAAAGTAACTATTTTCGAAATATATTTTTAATTAAGAAACAATTTCAAACATATGATTCAAAAAATGCTTTAAAATTCCAATGCTCAATCTTTATTTAAATCCCCTTATGTAATAAGCTTAAAAAATTGAAATATTTTTTGCATAAAGTTTAATTTTTTAAGTTTAAGTTTTTAAGTTTATTACATATTAATGTATGAGCTTATGTATTACTAATTTATAAGAAAAATATCCAAGTACATTGTTAGCTTATTCCAGGAACTTTCTTTTTTTTCCTTTTTATTCTGTACTAGCCGGCTTTTGCGACCAGCTGGTTCGCCATGAGTAATGGGTTCTAAAATTTTCAATTAAATGACATATTCATTAGCCTTGAAGTAACTCCGGCCATTGATTGGACTGAAATTAATATTTTCTTTAAAATGATGGACTGAAAGTTCTAAATAAACGCGTTTTCCTAATAACATTCTTTAATTTTATAAATCAGGCAGTTTTAATGATTGATTTAGAAGACTGATTGATGTAGCAACTTTTATTTAAAATATCAATAAAAATATTTTGCAAAATAGGGCTCAGAGAGCAAAGCATGAAGAAATCTAAAACTCATTATTCATAAATGCATTGTTTGACTCAAACTACTTAAAATGTAATTATTTACTTCATATGGATCAAATTAATAGTATTAAACAATATATATGCCTATTAATAATATTTTACCAAATTGACCATTGGACCGGAATTTGAATGCATATCCTGTATAAATAAACATAATTTATTGAATTAATGATTGAAATATTGCAAACGATCATAGAATCCTTTGCTTTGCATTTATTTTTTTAGAAAATATCATATTTTATATTTATTTTATTTTATCCAGTCACGTGCTAAAAACATGGTTAAAATATTTCTTTAAAAATTCGTTAAAAATAGAAGCTTACGTTATAAATTAAAACACTGATACCGTTAGAAAGCTAATTTTTTTAATCTTTACATTGATACAAAAATCATGTTTGTGCAGTAATATTTTCGGAAGTTATAGCGGGAAAACGTCGAAATTTCGCTTAAATTTTAATTAATTCAAATTCTAATTAAAAATTCGAAAAAAGGGCTCCGAGGTGCACATTCCCGACCTCCAAGGTATACATGTACCTAATTTGGTAGCTGTAGGTCCAACGGTCTGGCCTGTAGAGCGCCAATACACACACACACACGCACACACACACACACACACACACACGCACACACACACACACACACACATTGAGCTTTATCATAAGTATAGATTAAACACAAAATGCATTTTAATGGAAGCATATATCTGTCTATACATTATATAATAATCTTTTAGATAATAACTAGACAAATATTTTATTCGTAATCGTATAATATCTAACAGTAAATTTCTTTAATATAATTTCAAATCATTATTTGTTATGAAATAATGCATTAGAATGA
Organism: Argiope trifasciata; assembly: GCA_026543055.1. Lineage (NCBI taxonomy): Eukaryota > Metazoa > Arthropoda > Arachnida > Araneae > Araneidae > Argiope > Argiope trifasciata. The sequence goes on from JAPMOQ010051890.1 coordinate 196,598, forward strand.
AGTTGGATTTTATTCTGAGAATAATTCAATTTTTAACTTCCGACTTTCGATTTTGAAAATAAGCTTTCAAGCTATAAATATATTATAGGAATCACTTAACAATCTTACTAAATAAAGAATAGTTTTCTTTAAAAAGTTTAGTTTCGTAGTTTTCAGTGGTATTCTTTTTAATGATAAATTCATTTAAAAGAGCTTTGATTTCTATTTTTAGGAATTTGAAAATGCTTTTAGTGCATTTGTAATGAAAAGAAAAATCATTTTTCAAAAATGATTATATTTTATCGGAAGATTCTACTTGTAAAATGTGATTAAGAGCTGTTGCATGTGTAATTAAAAGGTCTTTAGTCGAAAATTAAATAGAGAAAAATAACAAAAAAATCAAAACACTTAATTAATTAAACACTGAAATTTAATATTTATTTTAATCTAAACTTTATAATACATAATTAATAAACTTAGAGTGCTAATGAAGTGTAAATTTTTATCATAATGTCTTGTTAGGCAGACAAACAACTTATTAATGTCCTGCTTTGAAGTAAGGCTGTTGCTTTTTAAGACATAATTAATTAACATGGTGCCTTAATGAAGATAAATTATTTAACAAAATGGCATCTTGACAGATGACACCACACATTAATGTCCTGTTTTAATATTTAAATATCAAATATTTATTTTAATCTAAGCTTTATAATACATAATTAGTAAACTAGGAGTGTTAATGAAGCGTAATTATTTATTATAATGACGTGTTTAGGCGGAAAAACCACTTATTAATGTCCTACTTTGAAGTAAAGCTGTTGTTTCTTAAGACATAATTAATTAACATTGGCCTTAATGAAGCGTAATTAAGATAACGGCAACTTAACAGGTGACATCAAGTATTAATGTCCTGTTTTGAATTAAATCTATTGTCATTAAAAGAGACATTATTAATAAGCATACAGCTTGAATGAAGTATAATATTTATCATAATGGCGTGTCTTAGCAGGATAACATCTTTCATTAATGTCCTGCTTTGAAGCAAAGTAAAGATCGCTTCTCAAGACATAATTAATAAAAGTTGGAACTTAATGAACTATAATTATTTATCATAATTGCGTCTTTGCAACATTACAACATAGTATTCCCATGCTATTTAAAAAATAAATGTCTAATTCATCTATGCTCTAATTTTTGCATGGCAATAACTTCTTTATATACTCCTCAAATATATTATACAAATATTCCATGGGATGATTCTTATAGGAAAAAATGCATGAATACGCATATTTTCCCACACATATGCTTTGCATCTCAAAATTTATCTTAGATTTGGTTCATCTCATTCATAATTATATTCTATAACTTCTATATATATATAAAGCAGTTTTTGCCATGCGAAAATTAGAAGATAGACGAATTATACATTTATGTTTTAAATAGAATGGTGATGTTATGTTGTAAAGTTGCAAAGCCGCAATTATGATAAATAATTATAATTCATCAAGTTCCGACTTTTATTAATTATGTCTTGAGAAGCGATATTTACTTTATGTAAATAAAAATAGGATTGATGCATTACAATTTTTTTGTAAAGTATTAACCATTTTCGGTTAAATTTCATTAAAATAACTTACACATTTTCCTATTTTTCAAAATATATTATATTTTCATATTTTTTTGTATTTATAGTGTTTATAATTGACAATACATTTAAAAACCGTAAATAGTTTTTATTTTTTTATTTTTCAAAAACTTTTCTTCGAACGTAGTCGGATATCTTAATTGTTATTTGATGAACAAAAAAATCTTTAGTATAAGCAACCCTCAGATGTATGATTTGTCTATAGTTTTTGCCTGAAAAAGAAAATTTCAGGTGTCCTAGTATTCTAAGATACTTGACCTAAAATGGTTGTAGGAGTAAGGAGATTATATTTAAGAGTTAATATTTAAAATGAAACACTAAAAATTAGGAAAAATTTGCTTGCAAAATAAATTGATAACAGCAAAAGAAACAAGTACTATAAAAATATAATCCAATATATACTTAGGTGAAGACATATTTTTATTTTTGTTACATTTATTAAATAACTAGCCGCCTTTGGCGACCAGCTGGTTCGCCATGAGTAGTGGGCTCTAAAATTTTCAATTAAATCACATATTCATTAGCCCTGAAGTAACACCGGGCATTGATTGACCTGAAATTAATATTTTCTTTCAGATGATGGACTGAAAGTTCTAAAAGAACGCGTTTTCCTAATAGTATTCGTTAATTTTATAAATCAGTCCGTTTTAATGATTGATTTAGAAGACTGATTGATGTAACAACTTTTATTTAAAATATCAATAAAAATATTTTGTAAAATATGGCTCGCAGAGCAAAGTATGAAGAAATCTCAAACTCATAATTCATAAATGCATTGTTTGACTCAAACTACATAAAATGTCATTATTTACTTCATTTAGATCAAATTAATAGTATTAAACACTATATATACCTATTAATAATGTTTTACAAATTGGCCATTGAAAAGGAATTTGAATGCATATCCTTTATAAATTCAATCCTGTATAAATAAAGATAATTTATTCAATTCATGATTTAAATATTGCAAAAGGTCATAGAATCCTTTGCCTAGGATTTTTTTAAAGAAAATATCACATTTTATCCAGTCATGTGCTAAAAGTTACATTTCTTCAAATTTAATTTGCGAAGATAGTTTTTTTTTTTAATTTGAACTTCCTTCAAAATGATGGCAACACGGTGATAAAAAGTAATTTTTTCCCTTTGACGTGCTCTTGCAGATTTTATAGAAACCTTAGCTTGGCAATTATTTTTTTAGAAACTATCACATTTTGTATTTCTTTTATTTTATCCTGTCACGTGTTAAAATTTGCTTTTCTTCAGATTTATTTTGCGATGATATTTTTTTTATACGAACTTCCGGCATTCTTTTATTTTATCCAGTCACGTGATAAAAACATGGTTAAAATATTTCTTTAAAAATTCGTTAAAAATAGAAGTTTACATTATAAATTTAAAAAACTGATACCATTAGAAGGCTAATTTTTAAATCTTTAAATTGATATAAAAATCATGTTTATGCAATCATATTTTCAGAAGTTATAGCGGAAAAACGTTGAAATTTCGCTTAAATTTTAATTAATTCAAATTCTAATTAAAAATTCGAAAAAAGGGCTCCTAGGTGCACATTCCGGACCTCCAAGCTATACATGTACCAAATTTGGTAGCTATAGGTACAACGGTCTGGCCTGTAGAGCGCCAACACACACACACACACACACACACACACACGCACACACACACACACACACACATTGAGCTTTATTATAAGTATAGATTACAATCAATATAAATATTTATATATATATATATGATATAATTACTATATTAAGTGTCAAAAGATTTTTTTTACAGCCATCTACAGGCTTTGCTATTGACTATCGTAATTATTTATATCCTGCTAAATATCTTTGCAACAAATGAACTCGCATTCTTCACCTTCACTTGAAATATATTCAAATCCTAGAATTTTGCCTATTGAGCTAATGACTGAGAATTTCAATCAGCATTACAAAGTGCTAAAACTCTATTTAAAATATTAAAAATTAATAAATTTAGTGAATTAATTAATATTTGGAAAAAACAAACAAACTGCATTGACATCTCGTGCCATCGACTACAAGTTTTAAAAAATGCATTTGAACTTGAGTGAATGAATAAAAAGCATTTTATTAACAATTGAAAATTCGAACAATGTATATAAAATTATATATGGAGAGCATGAAATAATGGTAGTAATTGAAAAAAGAATTTTTAAATGGTTTAAAAATTAAATTGTGGAATTAACATTTTGAAGTTTTATATTTTATTCCTTGACTTTAAATTCTAGTTAAATCAGTGATGGGGAAACTACGGCCCGCGGAAAGATTTAATCCGGCCAGTTTAAGAGTGCCGTCGTGAGAATGTTTGAACGCATTTTTACTTCGTAATGTGACAACCCGCATAAAAACTATCTGCGGCGATATTCAAAACACAATAGTATTCTGGACAAATTCATCCGACCTAAACAGCTGACTCCTCTTCGCTCGAAACTTCCAAACACTCTCGCATTTTCGATTCATTGTTCTGTTTTTCCGACAGAACCGCAAATCTCCAATTCCCGAACAATCCTTGCAGGTAGGTATAAATACAAGCGAGGTCGCCCGAAGATCAGTTAGTTAGCGACTTAGTCAAACATCTGCAACGACCCGCTGTGACTCGAGTAATTGTGTAATCCCAAAACTCCCACTGCCTCAACAAACACCCGCGCAAGAGCATTAGGTAGTAGTAGGCTTTTGTCAATTGCGTTTTTGTGTGTTTTTTAACGATTAAGCATTATTCTTTGGCCCGCTACTATCGTCTAGTTATTACAAATGGCCCGTCTTAAAAAAGTTTCCCCACCACTGAGTTAAATTAACAATAAAATCTTTCCATGATGCATATTACCACTTTCCAAAGTATATGTACACCATATTTGGTAGCTTTATGCCAAAACGGTCTGACACGTAGAAAATTAATGTACGCAGACAGACAGTTATCTTCATTATAAATAAAGTTTATTGGCAGACAATTTTCAAGTCTTGAACATTGAATCATCTAGTTATTTTTATTTATTAAATTAATTTCAATATTTACTTTAATTTTTTTCTTTTTCTGACTCCCAATGCTGAAAAATGTAAATGTAAAGAAATTGAAATAAGGAAAAAAAAACATTTAATTATAATCAAGGCTAGTTTCAAACTAAAATATTTCCTTCTCTAATTATATGAAAGAAAACATCTACACTTGGCTAAATTTATGATAATAAAAATGAGAACAACTAAGAAAAAAATTACTTCATTTTTATAAAAGAATAAAGTTAAATAATCCGAAAACCAAACTTTATTTCAAAAATATTATCAAGAAATTACTAAAACTTACTTAAAGTAAAAATCGGGATAAAATTTGTAAATAACAGTTTTATCAAAGAGAAAAAAAAAATGATGAAATGAATTGGTAAGGCAATAAAATTGGTTTTAATTTAAATTCTGTAAAAAATCATTCTGTAAATAATAAAAGAAATAATTTCAAATTCTATTCAAGAATAGAAAAAAATATAACTGACAATAACTTTGGAATCAGTTAAGAGATTAAGTTCAAAATCTTAAAAAGCTTAAAATCTATTTTCAGCGATATATTTTTATTTCTATAAAGAAAGTCATTTTGCTAATTACCATATATATGTGTATCTATGTAAAAATCTTTTTAAACAAGGAAGTATATTTATTAGCATTACAATTTAACAAAAATCATTCAAAAATATTTCTGATCTTAAAAAAATTGTGAGCCGTTTTTTGATATATATTTTTAAAAACTAATGAAGAAAAATGGCAAAACCTTAAATATTTAATCAATAACATTTTTAGAAAGGTTTTCTTAAAAGCATATTTTCATTCTTTTAACTCTGTTCAAAGCAAATTTAATTGCTTCATAAGAAAGTCTGATTTCATAGTCATAAAGAAGTAATCACAAAAGAACACTTGCTTTCATGGAAAGAACACTAGTGTCATTATCTACGAGGGATTTTCAGACAAAAATTTACGAAACGACCCTGTGGGTATAACTGACTTCATTCAAAATATACATCATAATCCTGAGCGCAATGACCCCATTGATTAACGAGCTGAAGGACTCCTTCTCCCAGAATTTCTGTGGTTTTGACGAGACCCAGTCCTTCTCAGAGTCCTTGAGTTAGCCATCAGGCCACGGTAGCCCGGTGGTAAGGTCTCGGCTTAGGAACCGGAGAGTTTCAGGTTCGAGACTCGATTCCACCGAAGATCCGTCGTGTGAGGGGGTCTCTTGCACGTTAAATTTGTTAGGCCAAACGTCCTCCCGCTGGTGTGGCGTGGTGTGGAGAGGGGGGTGCCACTTCAGGTGTCGTCCTCGTCATTTTACCGTTGTTCAAAATTGCAAGGTCCGTCCCAAAATAGCCCTCGTGCTGCTTTAAACGGGACGTTAATATAACTAAACTAAACTAAACTTGAGTTAGCCATCATGCACAGGAAAATTACAGGGCTATATGTCCGGGCTGTATTACGAATGGTCAAGTGGCTCCCAACTGAGCTTGGCCAGTCCCTCGTGTGTGATCTGGAGATGTGTGGACGCGCTTCATCATGAAGCAGAAACTCATCCTCAATGAGTTGCCTTAGTCTTTGTTCTAGATGGATCTGAGTAGCTTTTGGAGAGTCTTACAGTGCATATCGCTGTGGATAGTTCTTCTGTGCTCAAAGAATCCAATAAGTCTGCGCACAACGATTCTATTAATTAACAATCCGAATGACTTCTTGATGACGGAATTCGTGTGGTCATGACGAGACCAAGACCTTGAATTCGCCATCCTAGTTAAAGCGCTTGCCTTTCAAATGTGTTTTCAAGGAACCAATACATGAAAATCGTAGGGTGATATATCTGGTCTTTAAGGTGAATGGTCGAGTTGATCTCCCTTGAACTTGGCCAGTTCCATCTGTGTGACCCTGGATAGCGTGGAAGGGCCTTATGGAACAAAACCACACCCTTTGAGAGTTGCACCGGTCTTTTGTATAATGGATCTGCGTAGTATTCGGAGTGTCTCACAGTATACATCGGAGTTAATGATTCTTCTGTACTTGAAGTATTCAACAAGTAGAGGACTTCGGAGTGCGCTCTTTGTAAGAGGTCTACTGCACATGTGGGAATCCGCGCATTCTCCAATCTTCGCTAATGACTCTAATCGTAATCCTAGTTATCTCATAGTAGCATTCAAATATGTTAATAGATACGTTTTTATGACGTTTCATATCTTTTCTTTGAACATCCCTTGTAGTAATCCCTTGTATTCCCTTGTATTGAACATCCTTTGTGTTCTTTTATTTTAAGTTTAATTTTAATTAAAACTCTTAAGCATAATTTTATATTCAGTGTCTCACAGTACACATCGGAGTTAAGGATTTTTCTTTCCTCGAGGTATCCAACAAGTACTGGACCTTGGACGGCACCTTTTATAAGAGCCTCTGATGTCTCCTGCGCATGCTCCAACCTAAGACGATGACTCGAATTATATCTCTAAATGTCTCGCTACGTTTTCCCATAGTGTTAACGACATAGGCAAATAAATTAAGGGTAAAGTTAAGACATTTCTTACCTTTTCCTTTGAATATCACTTGTACCTTGTCAAGAATAAAAATGATTTCCTGTTTTTTCTTTCTCACATTCTTCAATAATATAACACATAAACTGTTTCAGTTATTTCACCTTCAACAATTGTGTGTTGCATCGTCTTTTTCAGAAAAAAAATCCAACTGTGAATTTTTCAATATCATTATTTTTTAAATCAAATTTCAACAGGAACTTGAATAAAAGATACAGAAACCAAACTGCATTTATCCAGGTCATTCAAGCTTTTGAGTTCTGGTCTTTTTCATATGAATCGCACATGTGGGCTACCGCGCATATTCCAATGTTCACAATGACCAGAGGCATTCAAATATGTTACCAGATACGTTGTTATGACGTTTTTATTTACCTTTTCATTTGAACATCCTTTTTAGTAGATCCATTCCTTTATTTTATGTTTAATTTTAACTTTTCAGCGGGTCCGACCGTTATACCAACATGAAAGGTGGCGCGTATGTCCCACATAAGCTATAGTAAATTGTAAATTTTCAAAAGCGTAACTACTAAAATTATATTGTAAATAGCTTATCATTAATAACTACAATTACTTTGAACGTTTTTTTACTGAAAAAGTAGTAAAAAAATATAAACATAGATTTCAATAACAATATAAAATGACCAGAGGTTAACTGATTTGAATTCTTCACTTTCACGTGAAAAATACTGAAATTCTCACATTTTACAGCTACTACCTTCTGATTTCAATTTTCATTACAAACTGCTACAACTCTATTTAAAGTATTAAAAATTAATTCAATTTAATTAGTGCATTAATATCTGGAAAATCTGCATGAATACCAATTGTCATCCACTGCAAATTTAGAAAACTTTATTTGAACTTGAGTAAATGAATAAAAATATTTTTACTAACAGTTGAAAATTTTAACAAGATATATATAGGGAGAGTGGGAACTAATAGTAGGAATTTAAAAAAATAGGAATACTTTATTTTTTCACAAATCCTCAATAAAAACTTTGTAAAATACATTAATAGAGAATTCTTTCATATTGGAAAATAAAGTTTTCGGAATGTAACTTCTTGAAAATGAAAAAAAAGGCATATTTCTTTCAATTTTTTATCTTGTTTCCCTCATAATAAAAGCATTACTGAAAAATTTGTATTTGTCCACATTCCAATAAATTAAAAAATCATTATACTCTAAATGCTTCATCTGATGAAATGGAGAATGGGGACATAATTTTTTTCAAAAACTCTCAGTAAATCCTTTATACAAATATAGTAAGAAATCAATAGAAAAACTATCATTGTAGCCAAATAAAGTTACCGAACTATAGTTCCTCGAAAGTGAAAAAAAAAAGGCATACTTGTTTCTAAATATTATTTTTCAGTCCCCTCAAAAATAACATTAGTGAAAAATTCAAACAGCTCTCCTCAAACAAACCTGTAGTAAACACCATTTTTCGATCTTTTGTTATTTTGAATCCTTTCGATTTCGCACAGGACTTGCCTGCGGCTTGAAAAACCTGGATCGTAATAAATAACATGTTTACGCTAGTATCTATCATTTTAGTCAAAGGATATTTCTCTATTTACAAAGCACCTATTTTCAGTGAAAGGCTCAGAAAATGAACTTTACTATTTATTGAGTATCTTATTTCAGCATTTTACTCCTTATTAGTAAGATAGAATGATAAAAAAGAGAATTTCGATCGGCTAATTAAAATTATGAGCTAAGTAAGGTCAGTTATTAAATTTTTAAAAACTGTCGTATACATTATAGAAAACTGTCGTATCTATTTTAGAATCCGTTTTAGCATAAAAATACCAATCAATATATAATGTCATTGACAATATGACTATTGGAAAAAAAATAAGGAATAAAGAACAAATAATGAATCTTTTTTAAGAAACGATTTTCGATTTCTCGTGTTAAGAGTACAAAGGAGTAATAAGAAAAAGTTTTCTGTAATGGATACGACAGTCTTTAAAAATTTAATAACTGACATTATAGAAAACTAAAACTTCAATTTTAGAATCTTTTTTAGAATAAAAATACCAATTAATATATACTGCCATTAACAATATATTTATTGGGGAAAAAATAAGGAATAAAGAACAAATAATGAATCTTTTTTTAAAAAACGATTTTCAATTTCTCGTGTTAATAGTACAAAAAACCAATAAGGGAATAAGGAATATCCTAACTATTGAATAAAGAGTATCTCGAATAAGGAGCATACCAAGAAAATATTAGTAGGTCCAGGTTTCGACATCTCCACATTTCAAGTCTTTTCGAAATCGAAAAAAAACATATTTTTGGTTTTATGCCTTTTGTATTGTCGAAGGAATTTAAAATGATGGTTTCAGTTTAGACTAGTGAAACTTAATGAACGACTTTAAGCCTAAGTTGCAGAAAGTTTTCCAATTTTCAGAGAAATTCCTTCGAAAAATGTCTAACTGTCTGGATGTAGGAGCTCAAGGGAATTCAACATCACTAAATGAAGTGAACTAGAAGAAAAATTGATACCTAGATTTAATATTGAAAAATGTAGATATCTATCAAATTCGAAATTAAGTTCATCAAGAGGTTGACTTTATATCAGTCTACATTTTCACCAGTACAGGGTGCGCCAGAGAAACTGACTTATTTGAAAAAATTCCCGAGTTATGAGTTTGGTAGGTATAGGAGTAATAGTTAATGCTACTGGAGGGAAAATTTCCCATGTTTGCTTCTTTTTCTAGTCACTTGCCATTTTGCTCTGATTTAGGAAACAGCGGGCCTTCGCCATTGAGAGCTTCTTTTCTAACGGTTGCTCCCTTGTTACTACGCAACGTGCCTTCCGAGCTCGCTTTGAAATTTCTCCTCACAGACCCGTTTCTGGGCGTAATTTGATTTTGTAATGGGTTAACTCCTTTCGGAAGTGTCGCTAAACACAGAAATGGACATCAACGGACCACCAGAACTCTGGAAAATGTCGAAAGAGTGCGGCAGTCAGTTCTGCGTTCGACTCGCAAATACGCAGCTGCTCTGGGAATTTCTGACACCACTGTTCGACGAATTCTCCATCAAGAACTTCCATTTCATCCTTATAAATTGGCTGTTGTGTAAGAATTAGCTGAACGCGATTTTGTAGCCCGTCAAAATGCATGTGAAAAATGCTTGACAAAATGCCTGAAGACGCGGTCGTTTTTTTTTTTTTCCTTCGGTGATGAGACTCACTTCGAAATCCCTGGTTTATGTCGATTGACCATGGACCATAGCTCACCTCAAGAGCAACATTCGCGACGCCATTGCCAACATACCGATTGATATGCTAAAAAGTGTGGACACGAACTTCAAAAATCGACTTAATCAATGTATTCTTAATGGGGTCACCATTTAACCAATATCATTTTCAAAACTGTACAAAAAAATTTGGGATATTGTGTTCACAAATAAAAGAAGAATTAAAATAATAACTGAAGTAGTTTTGGTTTTATTGACCTTTCAAGATAACATACAAGCAAGTTTTGGAGAGATAACTCCAAAAACAACTAGTTATAAATACTTGAATACAGAAATAATTCGAAAGTAGCTAATTAAAAATAGTTTTAAACAGTACTAATTGAATAAGCCAATACCGGAAAAATGCCTATCACTCTAAAAAAACTCTGTAATTGAATTTTGGCTATTAACGCCCCGTTTTAAAGCATAACTTGGCCTATTTTGGGATGGACCTCGTCATTTCGAGCAGCGATCAGATGAGGAAACACCTACCTTCCCACACCAAGTGAGCAGGAGAACGTTTGGACTGACGGATTTAATTACAGACCTTACAAGACAGCTCTTCGGTGGAATCGAGTCTCGAACCTTATACCCTACGGCTCCAGATCCGAGATCTTACCATCAGGCCGTCATGGCCTTTCTGCAATTGAAGGGGTTGCTGCAAAAGGAATGCAGATGTTATTATCATAATTCGGTGTTACATGTACTGTGTTAAAATAAAAACTTGTTCGTTTGGTGCTAGACAGATATAGCTTCAATCGTCAATTATCGCATTAACTCGAGCTATGAAGCTGTTTGTGTTATTAATTTGTTGCAATATAGTTTAGTTTAGTTATATTAACATCCCTTTTAAAGCAACATAAGGGCAATTTTGGGACGGACCTCGTAATTTTGAACCACGGTCAGATAACGAGGACGACACTTGAACTGGCACCCCCCTCTCCAGACCACACCAACGGGAGGACGTTTGGCCTGACAGATTTAACGAGCAAGAGACCCCCTCACACGACGGTTCTTCGGTAGAATCGAGTCTCGAACCTGAAACCCTCCGGTTCCGAAGCCGAGATCTTATCACCAGGTCACCGCGACCCCTGCTGCAATACAGAGATAATCCTTGAGCTACCATTAGTAACTTGAATAATTGGAGCCACCTTCTTTTTTGTAGAAAACCCGTCAATTATAAGAATGCATATCGGTATTTCACCCAAGTACAAAAACTTTGAACTTTCCTGAATAATTAATAAATAAATTTTATTATTTATTATAAACATGGAGGGACAAAATGAGAATGCTTATTAAGGCTTTAAAATGAAAAAAAAACAAGACGGGGATAATTTAAAAGTATAGCGTATCAGGGAAGATAACAAAACAGCTGAGAAAAACAAAGAGTAGACTAATATCTCAAAACGCCAATTAGGGCTTACATTAATTCTGTAAAATAAATTCAGTAATTAGCAGTTTTTTTTTAAATTCAGCTTTTTTTAACTGAAAGGAAATTTTATTCTACTATTGCAATAAAAAATCACCAGAAAAGAATGCACAAAAGATTCACATGTTTTTCATAATTAAGATTAATATTCAAGCAGGTAAGATTCACATATTTATTTTGCTGGTGAAGACTTATTATAACAACAAATAATTTTTTTATTTAAAAGTAATCTGAAATTATTTCAAAACAAAATAAACATGTGCTAAAACATTATCTAAAAATTCTAAAATATATACTGAATAAATATTGCAATAACTGTATGCAAATTATAACAATTGGTTATTAAATTTCTTTTAGAAATCGAAAATGGTACCTCATTCTTCTATATGTTCCATATCATTGATATATAATTTGGAATGCCTATTAAAAATAATATGGAACAAAATTGGGAAAAAAATGTTTGATGATGTTGAAGAACAGCAAACTTTGCAATTGAAGTTTAACATCGTAAACCATTGTTGGAAAAGCATCTTTGAGTAAAAACACATAATAAAGTTTGCTTGAAATTTATGCATAAAATAGAGGGAAAGCCTCTGAATTAGAACGATTTTCTTTTTTATTTATTTTTAATTAAGTAAAAAAACAGTTATTTCAGTTTTTAAAACACTTTAGGTTCTCTTCTGATATAATTATGTTTCATACAAATTTTATAAATCTATGCTATAGCAAAATGCATAAAATTAAAAATTAAAAAAAAACATGTTTCAAAAACATCAACCCAATATTTGCCACATAACCCAACCATAGAATACTGCAATATGTATTAATAAGTAATAAAGTTTTTTAAAGCATTGTTGTATGTTTACAACATAAGTTTTGTTTGAAAACTAATTTTAAAACATTACTTCAAATAAATATACAAGTATATGTTAATATAGAATAATCCTTTTTTTCATTTTAAATGACATACACTTCTCTCAAGAAGTGTAACTGTTGCCAAATTTATTCACAATTCAAGTATTCATTTGTCGTTGTAATATTGAAGTTAGAAATTATCACACTTAAAAAGATTCATAACGTAAAATTATCATAAAATTTGCAATAAAGATTCAAAGAATTAAAAGTCGTTTGGTGGAATGGAGCAAATGGCAAAACGGAATATATTTATTTTTGTTTCAGAATATTTTAAAAGAAGGCTTATCTGTTAACAAGGATTACATATTTATCACTATTAAATATGTAAATTTATACAATAGGCAACACTTCTTTTCATAAGATATGTGTGCAATAAATGCTTTTCGGGGTTTAATAGGGATAACCAAATAAAAGAACAACGGCAAAATTTCATTTCAATTCTTACATAATTATTGAGTATGTTTATAGAAAATAATAAGAATAAGAAATATTTAAAAAAAATATCTGGAAAAATGCTGAAAAACAAGTTCTGATGTTAAAGTTTTAAATTATAATTCTTAAAGAAGATTGATCATGATGTAGGTAAATAAATGAATGATTGTAGTTAAATTAATGAATGCCTAATCTTCAATGTAAAAGTTAAAATTTATGTTTAATTCAAAAACAAATTAAGCTGGTAATAAATTTCGGTTTTTATTTATGTAATTCAACAAACTTAGCTAATTGTTTAAAAACATTTTTAGTGGCAACCGTTTCTTCATTAAAAAAAGGAACCCGTTTTCTTCGCCTTTAAATAATAATTATTACATCACTATTCATATATAATTAAATCCAAATTCAAAATGGAAATATAAAATTTATGAGTAACAATATAAAATAGATCTTTACTATACAATTTTTTTTTGAAAATTGCTAAATCATTGTATTTTTGGTGGATCATTTATTTAAATAAAATTTTCAACACGTTTTTTTCTGTCTAGGCATTAAGATTTAGTTTATTTAAAAAAATTCATCTTTTAATTTAAAAAAAAAGATTACACAGCTTCATCTGACAAAACTTTGAGGCACCAGTAGGCTATCATCCTATGGCGATGATACAAGTACCAAAAACCATTTACAAGATGGCATTATATGACATTGCTAGTATGAAAGCAAACAGAAAAAAGTTCAAATTTTTAGTTATCATTTTTTTTTGTCTAAAATCCCGTTTTTTTTCTAAAAAATCAGCCATATTAATAAACAAGGTAATCGACTACGATTGAAGGAAAAATTTGAAAAATTTGATTTTTTAAAAACTATTTTTGTTTTTTAGATGTATTTATCAATTATAAACTCTATCAATATACAAAAACATTATTTGAAAATATAGTATATTTTGAGAAATATTAAAATGTGTAGTAAATTTTAATGAAATTTAACCAAAACGGGTAACTTTCTATACAAAATTGTAATGCAACATATCTATTTTTCTTTGTACACAAGTTATAGAATATAATGATGAATGAAATGAACCAAAATCTAAGAAATATTTTGAGATTCAAAGAAGTTACGGCTAAAATATACTTAGGTATGCATTTTTTTCCATATATTCGCAACGTAATTTTCCTAAAAACACCTATAAATGAAAAAGTATTGAGCCAACAATAAGACTTTTGGTTCATTTCATTGCCCATATTATTTAAAACACATTCTGAAATTTTTAAATAAATACCTGTATTAGTTTTTGAGATATATTAATGATGGATAATTTTTATGAAAATTTAAATTGAAGTTAATGACAAATTTTAAATGAAAAATATATTTTGCTTTAAACTCCTCTGGATAATAGGTTAGACCTTCCTTTTCTAAGAAAAAATAAACTGTTTTAGAAAGAGAAAAGTCTGATTTACAAGAAATAAGACTTTTCAAAAAAATGTGGTCTAATACCAGTGTTTTTAACGTAGTTGGATACCTTAAAAAGCAAAATCTTATCTAAATATAAGTGTGATCCAAATCGTTTGAGCTGTTTCTAATATACATGTAATAAATTTATATTTATTAAAGAATTAGCGTTTAGAGTTATAAATTTATCAACTATCAAAACTCTTAAAATTTTTAATTGACACTTTTGGAATAAATTATGATTAGACCTTAAGTAATTTTTCCACCTTTCCTTTGATATTAAAAAATATAATTAATTTTTCTCAATTCGTTTATTAATTTTATCAATCGGTTACTGTTGTCGAAATTATTATTTTCTAAAACAGTTACTTAAGCGGTAAGGGTTATACAATAAAGATTATTTGAATTAAAACTAGTTGAAAATAAACTATCGAATAATAACACAATAATGATCTTCCTACAGAAATTAAACATTAAATTTTAGTAATTTTTTTAATGATTTGTTCGAAAGATTCTCTCTCTTTCTCTTTTGTTGAAAAAGACATTCTAGAAAATAGTCTTTTAAAAAGATATTTCCAAAAAGCCTGAAGTATCACTTAATAAATGAACGAATCCAAAAGATTGTAACATTAAAGTGAAGAAAGAAAAAATGTATGTATTTTTTAAAGATCTAAAAAAATACTTCAACTATAATGATGGAATTCTTTGATGGATTCCATCATTTAATTCGAAATGTAACTTCGTTTCATAAAAAGTTACGAATCGCTTCTTAAAAGTTAAAAAAAAAAGATCGCAGACCATAAAAAAAAGCCTCGAAGACTCAAGAACACGCACTGAATTTTTATCTTAGCTAAAATACCAAATCCCCATTGGTTTAAACAGGAGATCCGAATAAGAACATTTTTGTTGAAGGAACAGCCTTTTCTTTATGATCTACTTCTCATCCTTTTCATCGAATTTTTCCTTTTCCATTATGCAGCTTACGAGATTCTATAATTCGTTTCCTCTGCCACGAGTTGCTTCTGAGAAGCAGCATTCCCTAGCGGCATGTGGGCTCAAAAGTCTAAAGTTCGGAAAATTTGAAGAACGGGGATTGGTGTGCGAGAAGTGAGAGGGATGAAAGCAAGGAGCATGCGCAGCGAAGATCGCCTGTTATCCCCACTTCACTTCCAAACCTCGACCATCCCTTAACAGTCATAGTTCTTGAGAACTCCGAAAGATGTGGACGGGAAAATAGCAGAGGGCGAAAGTTTGAAAGGAAAGACGGCGTGTTGTCCACGAGTTCAGATGTAATCACAGACTTCGATTCTTCAAGTAAGTCAAATCAACAATATTAGTAATTAGCTTAGAGTAATCGGTGGGGGTAATTAAGAAAGTTTTCTTCATCAGAAACTTGATAAATAAATTTATTTTGTTTGAAAAAAAAATACTTTTTGCGAAACTATCACGAATAATTTAAAATTTTTCGAATGAATTTGATTTTTCCAACTTTTTCAAATAAATTTCTAATAACAATATTTAATATATTTGCTATAAATATGTTAAATGTAAATAAATATAGATATTCTGGTTTGAATAAATCAATTAAATACGATTTTTTGAAAAAATTAAATGACCTGATAGATATGTTTTGAATTATAAAATTCTTCATCGGTAATAAATAAAATTGCTCAATTTTATATGAGATTTCGTTTAAGGTGCCCGATGAAACTACTGTAAATCCATAAAGTTGTTTTTTTAAATCTTGGAATCATTCAAAAGTAAACCAGGTTTTCTAATCTACTAAATCGTGTTCTAATAGTACCCGCTTATATTTGCGATATATATTTTTAAACTCAATAGTTTATATAAATAAAGCTTAATCTTTTGGAAGTTGTACTAACGCAATTACATAAGAGTTTCGAATAAAAAATTTTGGCATATGTTTAAAGATACTTTATTCTTTACAATTAATTATTTAATTCCGAATACGATTATGGAGTGAAAGAAACTATTTTTAATCCCTTAATTGCTTTAAAAGTTCTTGGAATTGGTTTCGAAAATAATTAGTTATTAAATTAGTTAGTTAATAATTAATTATTCGAAGTTCTTTAATTGTATTCTATCAATGCTCGCCTATATTTGCGGAAAAAATTTCTAAACTCAGTTTTTTTTTTTAAAAATAACTATAAATATTTTGTAAGTTTCAATAAAATAATCAATCAGGATTTTTTTAAAATAAACTGAAAGGTTACATGTTTTTTCAAAGTTATTTAATTACTTATCGGAAATTATTAAATGTTTAATTCCGCATAAGATTAAAGATTCAAATTATTTTTTAAATCCATGAATTCTTGTTAAAAGATATTCAAATATGTAATTGCTTTCGAATTATTTCAAGTTTTCAGTTCGTTTTCTAATAGTGTCCATTATATTTCCTTAAATATTTTTCAACTCAATGTTTTATATAAGTTAAGATTTACGGGCGTTTGACTAAAGAAATACGGTTGCATACATGTTGAGATATTTAATTCTTCATCTGAAATAAATATTATTCTAATATTTTTGATAAGATTAAGAAACGCTTTCAAGTCCATTAATTGTTTTAAAAAATCTTGGAATCTTCTTAAAGCAGTTAGGATCTCTAAGTTTTCAAATCGTTTTCTAACCATGCCCTCTTAAATTTGTGACAATTTTTTTTAACTCAGTGATTTATATGTAGATAAAGATATATTTTCTGAAAGTATGATTAAATCTTATAATATTTTTGAATAAAATAAAAAAGATGCATACGTTTTAAGATAATTTATTCTTTATTGGAAGTGAATAAACTTATTTAATTTTGCATAGGGCTAAAAATTAAAGAAATTACTTAACATTCATTAATTGTTATTAAAAATATTGGAATCGATCAAAATCAATTAGGTATTATAAATGTTCAAGCCATTTTGTAAGATTTCCCACTTTTATTTACCACAAATATTTTTAAGTTAAATGTTATATGTTATGAAAGTTAGATATTCAAGAAGTTAAAAAGTAATTAGAAAGAATTTTAAAAGATAAAATAAACATTTACAAACATTTTAAGATATTTTTTTTTTATCGGAAGTTTATAAAAAGATTAAATTTCCATAGATTAAGGATACAAAGAAAATTTTTAAATCCATTAAATTTCTTAAAAAACCTTAAAATAATTCGAAAGCCATTAGGTATTCTAAATTTTCAAATCGTTTATGATAGCATCACTTGTATTTTCAATGAATGAATTCACTGCTATTTATAAATAAAGATAGATATTTTAAAAGTGTAATTAAGTGAATGTAATAATATTTTTGAAAAAAATAAAATAAACGAATACATAAGTTTTAAACTATTTGTTTTATCATTGAAAATGAAAAAAAATAAGATTTCAATTGAAGAATTGAAGATCGTTGATTGTTAGTAAAAAAAAATATATTGGAATCGTTTTCGAAAGCAATTAGGTATTCTAAGTTTTCAAATCGTTTTCTAATAGTGCCAGCTTACATTTGTGATAAATATTTTAGAAATCAGTGTAATGCCGAAATAAAGACTGACCTTTTGGAAGTTTGATTAAAGCAATTTGATAACATGTTTGACTAAAATAAACTGATACATATGTTTTAGTATATTTCATTCTTTATTGAAAATGGATAAAATTATTAAATTCATATACGATTATGAAGTTAAAGAAATTATTTTAAATCTATTAATTGTTATTACAATCTTGGAATAATTTTCGAAAGAAATTTGGTTTTTTGAACTTAAATTTATATGTAAGTAAACATGGATCACTTGGAAATTTGATTTAAACAATCTGGTCAGATTTTTGAATAAAATCAAATGAACGTAGGTATATAATTTCAGGCATATAAATCTTTATAGGAAATGAATAAAACTGCTAAATTTCGAATAATTTTCCAGAGAAACTATTTTAAATCCATTAATTTTTATTAAATAATCTTGAAACAGTTTGAAAGCAATTAAGTTTTCAAATCGTGTCCTTATATTTGCTATAAATATGTTTTAATTGATTGTTACCTTAAAATAGAGATGGTGTTTCAAAAAGTTTAAGATAATTAATTTTTTAATATTTTTAAATAAAATAAAACGATGGTTTCAGATCATTTCTTCTTCAACAGACGAATGAAGTTAATTAAGAACTCAAATTAATTTTTTTTGAAATTCAATAATTATTATTAAAACTATATTTGCAATAACATATGTGCGTGCATACAATTTAAGTAAGATTAGAACACATATCAGTTATTAATGTTTCTATAAGTATAAATCTTTAAAAAAAATATGTCTTTTCAGAACATTTCTTTACAAAAGTAGGCTTGCATTAAAAAAATTAAATTTTTATTTAAATCTTTTCAACACATAAGTCTTCCAAAGCATTTGAGTTTTTGAAACAGAAAAAAAAATGGTTAATTTATAAATAAAATAATATTAAAGATGAATGAAATAAAGCAACATTTTGACTTTTTAGTTCCTTGTTATACTCTAATTTTATTATTAAATTGAAATGATGATTGTTTTAGTTATAAAATTAAAACTGTGTGACTAATTTCAAATTTTTACTTGGATTAACCTGTTAAACACGGTGCTCAGTTCTATTCAGTTAATTTTGCATTTAAATGCTTCGTTATATCTATTTAACAGGTTAACTACAAAATAAGTTTTCGTTAAACGGACGATTATTTAAGTTTCAAAAGTACTGAAGCAAAAAAAAAAAAAAAGGAAATGGAAAAGGAAAATTTTTGGAAAATGGTAAATCAATAAAAATGTAGTTTTTAGAAAATACGAGGGCGATCCAAAAAGAGTTTAAAAGACAAAGGAAAAATGCTTTATTAGCAATAGACACAAAATACAATTGGTAAATATGTGGCGATCATTTATCTACATAATCACCAAACCTATTAAGGCATTTATCACATCACTGAACCAATTTGTTTCACTCGTCATTGTAATAATCAGGTCCCTGACTAATGAGCTAGCTGACTGCACCTTTTTGAAGGCCGCGGTAGCCTGGTTGGTAGAGAGCCAGTTCCGAAACCGAAAGGTTCCGAGTTATGTCCTCTTCTTGCCCAAAGACCGCCGTGTTGGCTAATAGCAGTTGGGGCACGTTAAATATATGTCGTGATTGCAAAGTCCTCCAAGTTCGCATAACAAACGATACCACTGGGGGTACTGAATCAGAGATGAGTCGGTCTCTGATTCGGATCTAAATTCTGAATTGTGGATGGAGGAATGAGTGTATGAATGAGTTTGACCTCCCTCCCCTCCTAAATAGGGTTGTGTCGTGCGTGTTCTAGCAAAGTCGTACTTTCACCTTAACGGTGCTCGTCAACAACGAAAGGCGCACACCTCTGCCTTAATTCGAAAGATCTCCGCTCATTCGGGCTTGGTATGACCAAGTGGCATTAAACAACACAGCACGTTTTTGAACATCACCGTCTGATATGAACCTTTTTTCGTCGGGTCTCTACGAGGGAAGAGGGGAGTTAATTTCAGATCTCCCATTTAAACGTTTTCAGCAATATCTCTGACAAAGTTAAAAGAATGACACCATTTCGCCACCTACTCATTGCTTCGTCCCCACATACTCCAATGATTTGTCTGTGAATATCCGATGCGGATACATACGTGGCCCACAGAAATCGTATCAAAACTTGCATCTCTGTGCGAGACCATTTCTCTAGACGTCTTGCCATTACTGTCGCTATTTCAGGTCTTGGTACTAACAATATATCTTCGAATGACCGTTCTAAAACAACTATCGCTACCTGTCACAACTAATGATATTGGCATCCACAATTTCTACATTCCAAAGACTATTGCTTATTATTTTTTTTTGTGGGGGGGTCACCCCTCGTAATATTCCTGAGGCAATAAAAAGATTTTACTAAATGTTGTTTGTGAAATGTGTTTTTATTATGCGATTTTAGTCCCAACATATGCACTTAATTTCAATTATTAGATGATTTCAAGTAATAAGATTTATGATTTGGCAAATTTCCTTAAAATTATTTAAAATTGTTGAGTTCCCTGTTTTAGGTTAGAATGCGTTTCCTACAAGATTTTAAAACTAATTTTATTCAGTATCATTATTTTTTATAGAACACACTTTTTTTTGTGTGTGAATCGGTGTCTTTAATTATAACTTTCACGCATGCTTCATTGTAAGTATATTGCTTACAGGTTTGAAATAATTCACTCTTTTCACTCTG
>JAPMOQ010051890.1:217523-238382 GCA_026543055.1 Argiope trifasciata
TTCACGCATGCTTCCTTATAAGTATATTACTAACAGGTTTGAAATAATTATGTCTGCAAATCATACAATGAAACGTTATCATTTGGTATTCAAAACTTTTTAATTTGTTATATTTTTATTTTCACTGTTGATTTCTTTAGTTTCCTTCTTTTTCTATTTGCTTTATTTCATTCGTTATTTTTTCCATGTTACATATACTTTTTATGAAAGGGAATATTTGACTTTGAATTTTCTCCCATGCATTTGTATTATAGGGTGGGGGTTAAAAATGACTGCACATAAGGGTGATGTGATATCAAGAATTCTTTTAATTATTTAAATTTTTCTTTTTGCTACAGCTAGTTTTATTTTAAGTATTCTTTTCTCACTTTTTTCAAAATTTTATCTTATTATTTTATTTTATTACTTCCATTCTTTTATATTTATTTTTTACGACACTTTTTTAAAAAATAAATAAAATGCTGTCATATTAATGCATAATGACTAATATATAAAGCATTAGATTTTATCTCATAACGATTTGGAAAAAAAATGAAATGGACATACAAAATATTAATATTTGATAATTTTCAAAATGATTATTCTGATTATTTAAAAGCTTCGTTGAGTTGAGAAATAGCGAGTGGTAATTATTTAAACCGATATTGCAATATATGAAAGACCATTTTAAATGTAATGCAATTTCATAGGAATATTCTATTTCTAAACAAAACAAAGTAATGTCAATAACTTTATGAAATAGTTTAAACAGATTCTCCATCGTTCGTTATTATGATACTGCAAACATATAAATTATGATACATGTTAAACTAAATTATTGCGATTTGTTCACAAACACTAATGCAATCATTTCAGATTTATTAGCATGCCTTATTTCTAATTTCATTTATGCTTTTTTTTTCAAAATTTTACTTTGATTAATGGGTATTTTTGCGGCAAACTTGCTTAGAAATTGTTCCATTCAATAAATTTGGATAAAAAAAAATTCGAATGCTCCTATTTTTGCACATCTGTTAATCGGCATTAAAAACACTGAAATCACAATAGTTTGAAAAAAAAAGCATATTAGGAGCTAGCTACAAGACCCAAGTTAGAAACTGAATTCTCGGCATACGCATGTGCCTCAGTAGATGAAATTAAAAATTAGTGCCACCACTTCAGTCTAGATTATTATCGGCTCAGTAAACTCAAACATCCGTTTTTGATTCAAGAAGTTTTAAGTGGTAATTTTCCTATTTAAAATCATTTTTTTGCATATTGTTGTTTCTGCTTATTAACCTTGGATTGAGCTCCAATTCAAACCAAGTCCAAGAGATAGGGGAAAAAAGGACGCAGTAACCTCTGAAAGTAAGTCATACTACTGACCTCCGAGAGTAAGTCAGCGGTGGCCTGGTGGTAAGGTCTCGGCTTCGGAACCGGAGTGCTTCAGGTTCGTGACTTGATTCCACCGAAGAACCATCGTGTGAGGAGGTCTCTTGCACGTTAAATCTATCAGGCCAAACGTCCTCCCGCTGGTGTGGAGACGGGGGGGGGGTGCCAGTTCAGGTGTCGTCCTCGTCATCTGATCGTGGTTCAAAATGTCGAAATCCATCTCAAAATAGCCCTAGTGTTGCTTTACAACGGGACGTTAATATAACTTAACTAAACAAACAGACCGAGAGTAAGTCATACGACTGACCTCCGAGAGTAAGACATACTATCGACCTCCGAGAGTAAGCTCCCTGTAGGAAATACGCTCTGTCATGAATGGGAGGGTTTAGTTTAGTTTAGTTATATTTACGTCCCATTGTAAAGCAACACTAGGGCTCTTTTGGGACGGATCTCATTACTTTGAACCACGATCAGATGACGAACACGACACCTGAAGTGGCACCCCCCTCTCTACACCTCACCACACCAACGGGAGGACATTTAACCTGACAGATTTAGCGTGCAAGAGACCCCCTCACACGATGGGTCTTCGGTGGAATCGAGTCTCGAACCTGAAACCCTCTGGTTCAGAAGACGAGACCTTACCACCAGGCCACCGCTACCCTGAATGGGAGGGTCAGACACTCACCTAGTATTGCACCGAACATGTTGGCGCGATCCAACCACGATTCATGAAGCATCTCATCCCCAATCATGAGGTATCCCCCCTGGGTTCAGCCTAAAAGTAAGGGCACATAGGCATCTTCTTTCGTACAGGCGACCACCCACCACCATTGAACGGCAGGATGAGGACACCTGAGCACCCTAGGGCAGAAGTCTGATTTTAGCTCATAATAAAGATGGCACTCATACACTTGCGTGAACAACCCTTTTTAAAGGGCGGGGGGGGGATCTTTCACAAACCTGAGAGATAGAACATTGGGTAAAGAACAACCATACCCAAACTAGGACCTGTGATGTCCATATCCCGATGAAGACGAGTTACCTTTAGGCTAAGACGCCGACTATGTTTTTAAAAAAAATATTTATGTTAATAATGTTATGGTCGCTAAAATTAACTATGGGATCATGGATTTCACATTTTATTTACTATATTATACGTTTGATTATAATAAAGATCAATTATCTGGTGTTTACAATTCCTTAATTTTAAATTTTGGGTCGTTCCTTACATCCGCCTTCGGAAGTTAAGTGATGGATAATATTTTTTTCAGCATTTATTTAAAAATCTGATATTTGCAAATGAATTTTCTACTTACCAAAAATTATTTGTTCCGATTCATTTTTAGGGATGAGTTTTATTTTGAAAGTTACTAGAAATTAAAACATTTCTTACTTTCTGAGGAACTCAATGATTTTATTGTTTTTTAATGTTTCTACAGATACAGGGTGTCTCAAAAATCTCGACCGTGGCTTTTATTGAAAAAAAAAACAAAAACTAACCATTGACATATACTATAAATACAAAGTTACGTAAATAAAAATGTAGTATACTATTAAATCGATTAAAGCTTTCAGAAGATTAAACTTTAAAAAATACAAATTTTTATAAGAAAACCGTACAAAAATTCCCAGTGTGTAAAATGTGTCCCATCCTCTAATAAGGTCACGCACGAAATTTCAGCAACTTATTACAAAAGGTCTCAAAGATATGACACTACATAAATGTTGGCTCAAACCACTTTTCGATGCCTGGATATGAGTTCGCAAAAAGAAAAAATCATGTCGAATGTTCGTGTTTTAGGGGTCGTGCATAAATTAAGAAAAAAAATCAATAACTGAATAAATAAATAATTTGGGTATCTATTGGTTCAAAAGTATTAAAAATCTGTAGAAATAATAACTTAAAGGACAGATTACATTAGTTATTTTACATGTTCATTGATTTTGCTATTTTTATGTTATATTCTGTAATTCATGATACCAAATTTTAAAATATTTTTCAGGAAATATACATTTTAAAATTTTTATTTGAAACACAAAATAGACAGCATAATTTGGTTTCTTATGATGCATTCCTGTAACACGTCATTAGTATTTTAATTTACGATTGACTCTTTAGCAACATTTTTTAAACATTTGACAATTTTTCTGATAAAATTCTAAAATTTTGTGGTGGTGGGTCTGATGCCACTTGGTCATACCAATCCCGAATAAGCATAGCTCTTTTGAATTAAGGCAGAAGTGTGCGCATTTCGTTGTCAATGAGCACCGTTAAGGTGAAAGTACGACTTTTCTCAAAGACACATGACATAACCCTTTTTAAGGGGCGGTTAAACTTATTCATAAACTCATTTATCCATCCACAAGTCAGAATTCAGATCCAAATCAGAGACCGACTCATCCCTGATTCAGTACCCCCAGAGGTATCATTTGTTTTGGGAACTTGGAGGACTTTGCAGTCACGACCTATTTAACGTGCCCCAACTGCCATTAGCCAACATGGCTGTCATTGGCCAAGACGAGGACAGAACTCTTTACCTTTCGGTTGGGAATCTGACCAACCAGGCTACCGCGGCCCCTAAAATTTTGTACATGACCTTATCAAAGGATAGGGTACATTTTGTTTATTGGGATTTTTTTGAACGGGTTGTGTATAAAAATTTAAATTTCATATTCCTTAATGTTTAATCCCTTGAAAATTTTAATCGATCACATAACATTTTTTCACCTTTTTTACGCAAATCTGCAATTTGCAGCATATGTCAATGATTATATTTAAGGATTAGTTATAATTAGTTTAGTTATATTAATCTCCCGTTTAAAGCAACAGGAGGGCTATTTTGGGAGAGACCTAGTAATTTTGAACCGCTGTCAGTTGACAAGGGCGACACTTGAGCTGGTACCCTCCTCAACACACCACACTAACGGGAAGGCGCTTGGCCTGAAGGATTTAACGTGCAAGAGACCCCCTCACACGACGGTTCTTCGGTAGAATGGTGTCTCAAACCTGAAACCTTCTGGTTCCGAAGCCGAGACCTTACCACCAGGCCACCACGGCCCTGTCATAATTAAGGAAAAAAAGTCCCTGTGAGGGTTTTTGAGACACCCTGTATATAACGCAAAATGAGCTTTAAGTTATAATTTTTAAAAAATACTCTAGCTATGTGCATACAATTCTCTACAACCTTCATTGGTTTAATATGTGAATATCAACTCAGAAATGCTCCTAACACGATAACAGACATTTTAGATGCGGCATATTTTCTACTTAAAATCGGATATAAGGTAAATCAATGTGGTTTCTTTATAAGTATCTTTTTAAATATTTATTTTTCAGTTCCGTAAAATTCCAACAAGAATATTTAAGGTATCTTTCTTTCTGGTACTTTATATTTAAGGTATTTTTCTACGTTTAAAATGTAGTTTTTAGTCAAAATTCACAAATTACTTTTATTGCTTTATTTTAAACTCATGTATTTGCGTTACTAAATTTGTGTTTGTTTTTATTCTATAATATATAGAGACTGATATTTGTGACTTTTTCTAAACCACTGTAGCTGAAAACAAACCCGGAATTTTAATGTCTTCCAAAAATTTATCAAATACACGCCTTTCTGAATTTTAATTTATTTTTTAAGTTCCATCAGCAAGCTATGAATATTAGAATAGGTTTTGAGGAATTTTAACGCCAAAAGAATTGGAAATTACGTCTAGTTTTTCATTTTTTATTCTTAAAACGCATTTTTAGTATAAGACAAAAATCTAAACTATGCATGAATTTTTGGAAAAAAATTATTGCTTAAAACAATTTTTTTACACAAAACTAGATGTATTAAACCTTATTAAAATATTACCTTGAAATTTTGCATATATATGTTATTTAAGTTTTGCAAAGGTAATCTACTAAATATATGACTTTGAACCGAGTAGTTTTAGTCTTGTCTAATGTATTTTTAACAACAAATTTTGAAAAGTTTTCGTAACAGAAATACTCGATTAGCTACAACTTTTTTTGAAATTACACATATTTCTTAGATCCTAGTTCATTCCCTTCTATTTAACTATAAATATGTGTATAAAAATAATAAAAGTAACGGGAATATGTGAAATAGAATTTTTTCTATGGTTTTTGCTTTTTGCTGCAATTTTCATTATTTTTTAACGCAAATTGTCACATTTTACTGAATCTTAATTGGCACAGAGTTTCCTAATGAATTGTTTTCATTATTTGCATTTCATTTTTATTGATGCAGGTAAGGAACTGAAATAGATCCTTATTGAGATTTCTCAAAAATTATCAAGTAGATAGGCATACTTCCTAAAATATAATAAAATGTAACTATCTTTCTTTTATCATAAAAAAGTGGTGGTGGGTCTAATGCCACTTGGTCATACCAAGCCCGAATGAGAGGAGATCTTTCGAATTAAGGCAGAAGTTGCGCCTTTCGTTGTGAACGAGCACCATTCAGGTGAAAGTACGACTTTGCTCTAGCACACATGACACAACCCTTTCTAGAGGAGGTTGAACTTATTCATACACTCATTCATTCATCCGCAAGTTATAATTTAGATCTAAATCAGAGATCGACTCATCCCTGATTCAGTACCCTCAGATGTATCATTTGTTATGGGAATTTAGAGGACTTTGCAATCACACCTATTTAACGTATCCCAACTGCCATTAGTCAACACGGCGGTCTTTGGCCGAGATGAAAACAGAACTCGAAACCTTTCGGTTACGAGATTGACGCTTGTGCTAAAGAACTATATAAAGTAGTGTTAAAGAACTATCCTGTTCCATTTCCAGAATTTATGAAACATACATCCAAGATGTATAGTGTTCAAAAAATACGTTTATTTAAGTTGAATAATTCAAAAAGTGTTAAATAAAATTAAAATAAATAAAATAATAAATTAAATAACAGACATAGTTTAAAAACGTATATTTCATAACTGTATCATAAAATTATAATGTATTTGTCACTAAGCTGCTTTAGTATGATAACATAAAAAGTGGATTTAAAGGGGATGTCTTAAAATAATCAGATTTTTTGTATTGCTTATATAGTATCCAGCGAATGATATTAAAGATAAGAAGCTAAATATTTGGTGTTTAAGCTTTCTAAGCAATTCTGAGTTGTTGTTTAAGCTTTCTAAGCTGTCTCGTATTTTCTCGAGATCTATTCATCATAAGTATCTTTTAAAAAAACAAAAACAAGGTCTTCATCATATTTTTGAAAAAAAAAACCCATTAAAAACATACAATATGGGCATGGTACTTTATCAATATAATCCTATCTTCGTATTTTAAGATAATGCTTGTTTATCAAAGATAAAACTTCAAATAAAAACCATTTTGTAACATCTTCTAAATTAACTTCCCATGGACTGTTTTATAATTTGTTAGCAAAAAAATATATATAAAGAATTGTTTTTCAAAAAAAAAAAAACAACATCAAAAGCCTTAACTAAATTCTTTTCTTAAAAAATAATATAGAAACTAAGCTTTCATTAAATGATTGTTTATATCAAAGATCCTCAAAAATACTTTTTTGGAATGATAATGACTGAATGAAAGTTTGAAAAATTCATTTCAATTTAGACCAAAAAAAGAAATGGCCTTTTGGTGATGTAACTCCTTTTAAAAAGAGCACGAACAAAAGCTTTGATCGAAACAAAACCTACTGGAATGAAGACATTAGAAAGCAATTAAGGGCGTTAGAATCAATGGCAGAGTAATTCAAAAAGTGACTCAAAAAAATAAAATATGGAACGGAATCCGTACATTTATTGATTTATCCATCTTTCTGTTTTTAACTTCAATATAAGGCTTATTCTTAAATATTTTGGCAACACTTTTATCGTCCCTAAATTTTAATATTTCTCACCATATTTATTCATTTGTAATATTTCTCACGAGTTTTAATGATTGTATATTTTAAAATTTCTCATCATATCTATAGTTATTTTTTCTACGTATTCTTTATCGCCATTTTTTATATTCAGAAATTTTAATATGTCTCGCTATATTTAAAATTAATTTGTTTTTTTATATATTGTTTCTAATATATCGCACTATTTTTAATATTTATACATTTTAATATTGATCACCATATTTATGGTTATTTTTTTGTCCGTAATATGTCGTTTGTAAAATGTCTCACCATTTTGAATGCTCGTAAATTTTAATAGTTCTCGCCATGCTTTTAATTTTCAGAAATATATTTTTTCTCTACAATCTGTTGGAAATTATGCTTCTTATTTATTAAATAAACTTGTAATTTAGAGAAATAAATTTTATTTAATAACGAATTATTAAAAAAAATGCCTTGATTTTAAAGTTTTCTTAATATTTCTTGTAAAGATGAAAATTAAATATTAATGTAAAAATTGTGATACGTATTTTAATATAATTCGTTTATATGAATTAATATAAAATTTCATTCAATGTTAAATAGAGATAAATATATATGTAATAAACTTTTTTATTATTACAACAATAAGATAATAGAGGATAAAATGCTACATGCTTAGAATACCTTCACAACACAAATCAATGGATGTCAAAAGTTCCCAAATTATGGATCCCCTCAACTGATGGGTAGCAAATCATTCTTGTTGATCGTTAAAAATATTCACTGTGCGAAGAATAAAATGGGTAATTATGAAAAGAGTTTATAAAAATGGGTTATAAAAATTAAAGAAATAAGTGAGTCTCTAGACCTGTCATATAGAGATACGACTAATGATAATATGATTTTCGAAATTTGGTTTTGTTTAAGATATTTAACAGTGGTAAGCAAAGCTCCAAAATGCTTCAAATTCTTACTAGGCTTTATTAAAAAGTATTACTTAAAATCACAAAACATTTTAAAATAACTAAAATAATATTTCGTTAGTTTTCCAATCATTTGGTAACAACAGTTTTATTTATACGATTTACAAAGATTATAATCCCTTGCCTTTGTTTCAAATAAGGATGTAAAACTGCAAGGGCAATGCAAAAATTATTAGGTTGTTCGGAAAGTAATTTCGTTTTTTCCTGCCAAAGGATTTAATTGCATTTTTCGCACCCAATTTCATACTTAAACCGCAAAATCATTTTATGTTTTAAGAGCTGATACAGCAAGGCTTGAGTGTGAAAAAGTGCAGCTGATTCTTCGCAGTAGTTTTTGGATGGTGCCCTTTTAAATATGGAGAGCAATAAACAGCATTTTCGTCATTTTTTTTCTTTTTTGCTATAAAAGGTAAAAATGCTGTTCAAGCCAGAAATAAATTAGCCAATATGTGTGGAGAAGATGTGTTAACAGTACATCAATACCAGAACTGATTTGCAAAATTTTTCCTTCAAATGAGGAGGCCAAAAACCACCTCGATCAGTTTTTTTTTACAGCAAAGACCAAAACTTTTATGAGCGTGTAATCATGTTACTACCAAAAATATGGCAAAAGGTATTAGACCAAAATGGCAATTTTATAATTTAATAAATAATTTATTCATTAAACGAAAATTTCTTTTCATTTTGACACAAAAATACGAAATGACTTTCCGAACGACCCAATAAAATAATTCAATTAAAAAATTGATTTAAAAGCGTTATTTTTTTGTTCAATACAAAAATTAAGTTTGACACTTTATTGACAGAGTAATTCACGTTAT
The DNA here is from genome assembly GCA_026543055.1 of Argiope trifasciata. NCBI lineage: Eukaryota > Metazoa > Arthropoda > Arachnida > Araneae > Araneidae > Argiope > Argiope trifasciata. Next base: position 226,557 of record JAPMOQ010051890.1, read on the forward strand.
GTTCTTTTCTACCATTTTTTATTGTCACTTTCAATAAAAATGTAATGCGAGTAAAAAAAATCGTAATTTTCAGCTCTGAAGAAAAAAATACTTTACAATGCAATTTGTTTTATTCTAATATTTGATTTAGAATTTTTTAATAAATGAATTTGCATACGGTTATGCATTATTTTCCTATCTGCAAATGAAGTATAGCAACCATAATTTTACTATGCTCATTGAGGAATACTTGCTCGCCGATTTTATGTTTCTTGAACGCATGAAAATTTACATACGTGAAGGCTTCTTTCCGATAACCTTATTTCCTAATTATTGCATTCTTAGGGTCATTGTCTTTGCAGCTCTCTTTGTCTTTTCGACATCTGTTTTTGAGAGTTTCATTGAATAAACGTTACCAGTGACACTATGTCCTAATTCTCGCCTTCATAGGGCTATTCTCTTCGCCGGACTCATTGCCTTTTCGAAATCTGTTTTTGAGATTTTCATTGAATAAACGTTACCATTGATCATATGTCCTAATCCTCGCATTTATAGGGCTATTCTCTTCGATGGACTCATTGTCTTATCGACATCTGTTTTTGAGATTTACATTGAATAAACGTTACCAGTGACCCTATGTCTTCGGGTAATTTTTCATCTTCTTAATACCTATAACCCTTGCTCTGAATTTATCTTTCGAATTTGTCAATACACTCTGCAAACATGGGTACCGATGTTGCAGCTATGTTTTCTGGTTTTCATGTTAGTTTTTAAAATATTTTTAGAGCGTCTATATCTCAAACTACACACTTATGTCAAATTATAGATTATAAAATTCCTTACATTTTCAATCTTTTTATTTTTTTTCAAGTTTTAATATTTTTTTTTTCAAATATTGGCTCTAAACTACTTTTCCGTTTTAAATAATTTACAATCTTCTAAATCATCAATTCCACTTGAGACCTATATCTTTACAATTTTCACCACTTAATAATCGATTGGGATCTCTTGTTCACTGGTGATTATTTATCATCGTGATACCTATTATAAACCCTCTGAGTTTCCCAGTCAAATTCGGCAACATACAGTATAAAACACTAACGTACTTGGCACAAAAATCGAGCTTATTTCTAATTGTTGAATGGCAACGATCAAATATAAAATAAACATAATTCACATTTCATACTATTTCTTTCACTGAATAGATCTGCATCTGTACTGAATCAAATGTTTCGCTTAGCAATTAATAGAGCTGTAAAATATTAGAACAGTTATGAAAAGAGTTCGTCATGTTAGCAAAGGAGGCATGCAGTCATAAGAAAGTAGATATAAAGAAATAAAGAAATAAGCTCCAGTAAAATGCTCAAAAGTAGGCTTAATGCTTGACACTCGTGGTAATACTTAAGATTAATGTTCTGTTTATCGTCAAGCACGTTAAGATTGTATCAATCGTCAAAACCTCTCTAAAAGTCCTTAATACTGGATGTACACCGAAAGTACTATTAGACTGCTTTTAAAGTTGCAATAAAAAGTTGTCGCTTTTGTATTTGGCATGAGATCACTCCATAATTTTTCAGTTTTGGTGCCAGTATATTCATCTTAACTTCTACTTTAATCGCAATTACTTACCTACAAAAGCTGATACTTCCAACTTCCAAAACAATTATTATATAAAAATGCTTTTTGTAATATCTTAACACTAAACCTCACCTACACAGTTAAGGAAGTCTCGTACTCCTCACCTCCGCAGATAGTTTTCATTATTTGCAATCACATTGATGCATATAAGGAACCTCACCTCCACAGATAAGGAAGTCTCGTACACCTCACCTCCGCAGATAGTTTTCATTATTTGCAATCACATTGATGCAGATAAGGAGCCTCACCTCCACAGATAAGGAAGTCTCGTACACCCCACCTCCGCAGATAGTTTTCATTATTTGCAATCACATTGATGCATATACGGAACCTCCCCTCCACAGATAAGGAAGTCTCATACACCTCACCTCCGCAGATAGTTTTCATTATTTGAAATCACATTGATGCAGATAAGGAACCTCACCTCCACAGATAAGTTCTAAAATTTCACCGCCCCAGTTAAAGGTTCAAGAAACACATCCATATTGATAATTAATAGCCTATAACTTCAATAATCTTAGCGAGCAAACTAGTTACCAAATGTGACTGGTCATTTTTAAATTCTGTTCATTCATTCATTCATTTCCAACATATAATAAAAATACCACAGTTTTTGAAAAAAATATTGAACCTTCTCGCTTACTTTATATGAATAAATTTCATTTTAGATTAAGTAACAGATTTTTGTTGCCTTATTTTGTTGTAATTTCAATCACGATTAAATGTTTGATAGAATTATCTATGTATATTTTCCATATTTCAATTTCATCATTAAATTGGACTCATTCATTCATTTCCAACATATAAAAATGCCATAGTTTTTGAAAAAAAAAATATTGAACCTTCTCACAAACTTGATATAAATAAGTTTCAATTTCGATTAACAAATTTTTGGTGCCTTATTTTGCTGTAATTTCAATCCTGATTAAATGGTTGATAGAATTACGAATGAATATTTTCCATATTTCGATTTCTTAATTAAATTCTTCTCATTCATTCGTTTCCAACATATAATAAAAATGCCACAGTTTTTGAAAAAAAAAATGAATCTTCTTACAAACTTTATATGAATAAATTTCATTTTCGATTAAGTAACAAATTTTTGGTGATTTATTTTGCTGCAATTTCAATCACGATTAATTTATAGAATTACGTATGGATATTTTCCACGTTTCGATTTCATTTGGAACTGTGCAACTAAATTTCGAATTGTTTATTCTTCGCAAAACACTTCAGCGAAAGGAATAAACATTAAAAAAAATACACATAGATTTTGTTTGGTGTATTTATATAGACTTTGGAATATAGTTTTCGTAGGTATAAAAGAAATATTTAAAATCACTGACTCGAACAATGCAGTTATGAAAAGAGAACAAATAAATATTCAACTAAAAAGATTCAAGAAACTAAAGATCTGAACTTATCTTCTTCAAAATATCTTAGATGCATATTAAAGTTTATTTAGGTCTTTATATTTACTTATCCTGGATTCTTCCTCTCTTTGTATGTTTATATCATTATTTTTCAAATTTCATAAAGAACACATTTCTTCCGCTTCTCATATTTTATTTTATTCTATGCAGTTTATTAATTTTATTCTTTATCTTTTAAGCAGCTAAAATATTTATACAATACATTTTGATAAACAAATGCGCGATATAAAAGAAAATTTACTTAATAAAACTAGTCTGCCTTAAAGCTGTCTAGCATTTTTTTCTTTCTTTTTATGATATCGCTTTAAAAAAATTATTTCTATCTTAGAACATAGAAATTCAACTGACTTATATAAAATCTTATATAAACAACCTGAAAGATTAATATTTATTATTCTATATTTCAATCAAATTGCTAATTATAAATTTCAAAAATTTTCCTTGAAGCTATATTTTTTACATAAAATTTTGAAATTTATAAGATTTAACTTGTTTAAGTAAGATTTAAAACACATAAAACTTGATGCTTATGGTTTTAATTCGTAGAAACAAATCACGAAATTTGTTGTTTATAGCTTGAACTTCATTCAGTAAAACAAGCTATAATGAGACTTTATTTCTAGTTGATAAATATATAAATCACCAAGTTAAATAAATAGGACATAAAAAATATTTTAAGCCTATAAGTTTAAATTATAAATTACACTCAAAAATAATAATTATTAAAGATTAATATTTATTATTCTATATTTCAATCAAAATTGCTAATTATAAATTCCAAAAATTTTCCTTGAAGCCATATTTTTTACATACAATTTTGAAAAGTTATAATATTCAACTTGTTTAAGTAAAGATTTAAAACACATAAAACTTGTTGTATATGGTTTTAATTAGTTGAAACAAGCCACGAAATTTGTTGTTTATAGCTTGAACTTCATTCAGTAAAGCAAGCTATTATGAGACTTTATTCCTAGTTGATAAACATATAAATCACCGAGTTAAATAAATAGGACATAAAAAATACATTTTTTAAGAACACAAGTTTAAATTATAAATTACACTCAAAAATAATAATTACTAAAGAATTATTTATAATAATTAAATCATAAATTACACTCAAAATTAATAATAAATTATTATTTGTGTTGAAGTTTTTAATCTGTTTTTAAAGAGGTCACTGGACTTGAAACTGTACTTTATTTGAAAATGTGCAAAGAAAACACACTTGTTCTAAGGACAATATATCTTCTACTGTCTTAAATCCGAGGCGCACCCCAAAAAAGCATTTTATCTATTTGGTGGGGTTTGAAAGGTGTAATTTTCTACAAAATCCTTTATCAAGGTAAAACAGTAATGTCATGGCTGGTTCGTGAGTGCTTTGAATAAATAGTCAAATATAAAACTTAACACCAAATTTATTGCAGATACGTTCCAGTTACTCTTCTCCAGAAGCAAACATTTGAATCACATAACTCTTTTAATTATACTCGCTCTAGTTGTTTAGCTCCATCTATGGACATTTATTTCCTAACGCTTCAAAATCCAATCACTACAAACTAGTCCCATCTATGAGCTTTTATTTCCTAATGCTTCAAAATCCAATCACCACAAGTGAATTCTACGAATCACTATTTCATCAACTGGATCAATCGAAAGCTGCCATAGCAAAATCGTCCAGAACTAATAAACCAGCAAGACATTGTTTTTCATCATGACAACGCGAGACCATCGATTGTATCAGTTGCAAGATGGATACTTTTACAATTTGATCAGGAAGTTTTACCATATCCTGCATACTCCCCTGATCTCACCCCATCTAATCATTACTTCTTTCTGTCTTTAAAACAACTATTTTCGCGATAAGCGCTTTAAATCCATCAGCGAAATAAAAGTGTCTGTGGAGGATTATTTCTTGTCCAAAACACAACAGTTTTGAAAAGAAGATATTAAGATTATTATTATTATATCCGACTACGTTAAAGAAACTTGTTATCGTCCACATTGGCAATTTTTTTAAAATTCTTATTATTTCTTGAAATTCACACTTTTCTATTTCTGAAACAATTTATCTTTTCTAGGAAAAGGAAGGCATGACCTATCATCCAGGGTCATTTATTTTTCAGCTAAAATTTGTCGATCACTTCGATTTTCACAAAATTTAAATTTTTATAAAAATTCTCCACCGTTAACATGATATCCCCAAAACTAATAGAGGTATTTACATATAAATTTCAGCGTGTGTTTTACATAATATGGGCAATGAAATGAACCAAAATTTTCATTGTTGGTGTAATACTTTTTCATTTATACGTGTTTTTAGAAAAAAAATAGCTGTAAATTTATAGTAATAATGCATATATGCGGATATTTTTGCCCATAACTTCTTTGTATCACAACATTTTTCTTAGATTTTGGTTCATTTTATTCATCCTTATATTCTATGTCTTGTGTACAAAGAAAAATAGGATTTCTGCATTACCATTTTGTATGAAGTGTTAATCATTTTAGTTAAATTTCATTAAAATTTACTACCAATTTTCCCATTTCTCAAAATATATTATGTTTTCAAATAATTGTCTCTGTATTTAGAGTATCTATTATTGACAATACATATAAAAACCATAAATAGTTTCTGAAGAAAACATTTTTTCATTTTTTTTTTCCTTCGAACGAAGTCGGATACCTTAAGAAGCTCTCTGAGAGATGGAAGAAGTTTATAGAGAAAAGGGATCCTTTATAAACAAACTAAATCTTGTGTATTTATTTCATATTTGAAATAGAACGAAACTGAGGGGTCACCCTAATAGTTTACTTTCTCTTGTTAAACTTATTGGATTTGCTTCAAAACATTGTGAAAGAATGTTTCCTTTTGCAAAGCAATAATATCCAAATGCATAAATTCACTCAAAATGATGCCACACAAAAAGTTGATTTGAATATATATTAATGGCATTCAGTATGAATAACTGAAGAATTATGATTTACTAGAGACTACGTGAGTATGAATGATTGAAGAATGTAATTTACCATATATGTTTAGACGGTAATAATGTAATTTAAGCATGAAGGGTCTATTCTTTTTAAATTTATAATGTAATTTAAGCAGGAAGTGTCAATTTTTTTCAAATTTCAAATTAATAACAAATTAGTTCTATTTAAGCCTTACTACTTAGCATTAATTCTACTTCTAATACATAACATCTTTAAAATATTATGGTGGTACTTTTAAAAATGTATTTCACAGCTGTTAAAAATTAAGAGCTATGCTCCAATACATTCCTATTCTACACTATGAACACAGTGAATGCTATATTTTTACATGTCAAAAATATTTAATTTTTATAACGTAGAAATTTGGAGACAATCATACAAAATTAGGTACTTACCAACTAGATTCTTATTTTTCAAATGTTCAACAAACACGCTATAATTATGTTGATGATATTCATATTGATTTATATTCATAAATTCTATGTGATTCGTATATTTGTGTCATATACCTTCAACAAGTCCGGCTTCATATAGTTTACCAAAAGTAAACGATCATAAGGAAAATGTGTATAGAAATATATTAAAAAAACTATACAGGATGTCTCAAAATAAATTACTGTGACTTTTATTCCTTAAATATTTATCACATATATATGTTGTAAATTAAAAGTTGAGTAAAAGAGGTGCAAAATGTTAATAAGGCAAGAAAAATTCAGGGAATTAAATTCAAAAAATTCAAAATTTAAATTTTTATACGAACCCTACAAAAAATTCCCAAACAGTAAAATATGCTCCATTTTCTAAAAAGTTCATGTATGTAATTCACAATTTTATTATGGAAACTCAAAAATTTGCTAAAACAACGATGGTGAAGGATCAATTACAGATTTAAAAGCAAACCTTTACAACTTTAGTGCAGATATATATAAGTTTTAAATACAAGTTTTAAAGCCTTTGTTTCTCGAAAACTACTTTAAAATTTTATATCATGAATCACATAATATAATTTAAAAATAGCCCAATCAATGAACTTGTTAACAAAAAAAAATTATGTAATCTTTCCTTTAAATTATTATTTCTAAATTTTTTTTTCATAATTTTAAGTCAATAAATAGCAAATTTATTATTTATTTATTCAATCATAACTTTATTTCTCAATTTGAAATCGACCCCAAAAACGCAAACATCAGACATGATTTTTCCTCTTTGGGAAATAATATCCAGGCACAGAAATGTTATTTAAGCCAGCATTTATGTATTTTCATATCAATGAGACTTTTTTCTGTTAAAATGCTGAAATTTTGTGTATGACCTTATTGGAAGATGGCGCACATTTTACCCGTTAAAATATTTTGTACGGGGTCAATATAAAAATTTTAATTATATATATTTTTAAATTTTAATCGATTTCATATCTTGCGTCGTTTTTAAGCAAGTTTGTAATTTACCGTATATAATTTATGATAAAATTCTTAAGGAATAAAAGCCGATGTCAAGATTTTTGAGACAGCTTATGTATATAAATAAACAAAGCAAGATTAATATGCGTCTATTATTGTTAATGATGTTATATTAACCTTAATCCTTCAGGGTACCCGCCGGGGCGCGTCGTAATTGAGGATGAGATGATTCCGGTATGATGGTTGGAACTCACCAACCCGGTGGGTACAATGATAAGTGGGGTTTTGACCTTCCCTTCAATGACGGGACGTACTCAGGAGGGTTGTACCGTGACCAGTGATGGCAATTAGGACTCAACCACAGTTATCTCCAATGTTCCTGTTGCTGCGGTCTGATCATTCAATTTCATGTGGTTTATCCATGTGCCTTCATGGTGGGTCAGAGGACAGTAGTTTGACTTACCATTTAAGGAGGTGCAGTAGCTTCTGAGGGTCAAGACCCCTAAAGACTACCCAAGGGGCAGAAGTCTGACATTATGAAGAGGACATCCCCTTACACAACCCCTTTTTACAAATGAAAGAGGTTCTTTCACACACCTCACAGGCAGAATACAAGGGGAAAATAACCATGCCCGAACCAGGACTTTAATCTAGAACCCCCAAATCATGGGAAGAGGCATTATCCCTAAGCCAGGATACCGGCATCTATTGCTGTTGATATTTAACGTATCCAACTACGTTCAAAGTAAAATTTTTGAAAAATCGGATTTAAAAAAACTATTTAAAACTACGGTTTTTTGATGCATTGTCAATTATATAGTATTGATACAAAATACTAAAAATGTAACTAAATTATTTGAAAATATAATACGTTTTGAGAAATAGGAAAATATGTCGTAAATTTTAGTGAAATTTAACCAAAACGGTTTATACTCTTCACAAAATTGTAGCGTAGCAATTATATTTTTCTTTATTCAAAAGTTATAGAATATAATGATGAATGAAATGAACCAAAATCTAAGTAAAAGTTTGAAATGAAGCCTTCCTTTTCTTAGAAAAGATAAACTGCTTCGGGAAGAGGAAAGTCTGAACTTCCAGAAACAACAATTAATAAAAATTCTCCAATATGGTCTATAACCAGGGATTTTAACGTAGTTTGATACCTTAAACAAATTTGTTCAAGAAAGATAACAAAGAAATTAAATTTTCTTTCTGGCGGAAACTTAAAATAATGTATGTTTTCGTGTATATAGCTAATAACTAAATTCACACAAATAAGACATTCATAATATACAAGCTCTCACTGAAATTTCCACACATTTCCTATTGATCACTGAGTTAGAAATGAACTCAGCTGTATAGTTCATGATGTGTTTGCCATCACTAGCGTTAAAGATCCATGAATTTGTTCAAAAGTTTGTTCTTCTCTTTCAGAACATTTTACACCAGAAATTATGTAGAAAAATAAAGATTTCTAAGAAGTATAAAAAAAGTAATTTTTTTAAAATTATTTGTTTACTTGTTTTGCTTATATTTAAAAATGGCATTTATTATAAACAAGATTTGTGACTTGAATCATTTAATAAAATAGCCAAATTAACATTTTTCACTACAAAATACTGCTAGCTTTGGTCTTCATTTATGTTTTTATTTCTTTTAATTTATTTTTTGATAGATAATTTTTATATCAAATTTGTAATATTTTGTTCCAATTTTTTATGTCTTTAAAGATCTACGAAATGATTTTTTCTAGAAACTCACATTTGTTAGAGTGTTGATTAAATGTTCAGGCATATTATTCAAAGAGTAGAAATTTGTGCATAGTACTGAATCTGAATGCTTTCATAATTACTAATAAGTATTTCGTTTTTATTTCAAAACGGACATTAATTTACAAAGGTTATTAATTAAATAATGATTTGTAAAAGGAACCAATAGAATATTTTTAAAATCATACACTTCTCGCTTTGCTTTTTAATATTATTCTTTTTTTCTGTTATCAGGATAGGACTTCAGGCTGTTTTGGCTTGAGGTTTTTGAAACAATTTAATGACAAAATGTTGTTAAAACCTCAAAACGCATAGGCAACAGATTGGCGACATATTCCTTTTTTTTAATTTTGGAGTCGTATTTCATAGCATAGAGCTCCGTAGTCGTAGTATTTCACAGTCGTATAGTCGTATAATAGGCGATAGATAATAGTCGTATTTCATAGCTGTTATCTATCGCCTGCTTATAAAGTTGTTTCTCTTGACAATCACAGTTTCATTGCCTTACTCGCTCAACGTTTTTCAAAAATAAGCCAACAAGTTAAAATATTTTTTGCTTGATCGATAAAGATTGTTGGTCCGGGAATAATTTCAAATAATTAAAAAAAAAAAGGTTATTAGAAAATAATGCAGCAGGTTGTCACATTTGGTGATTTTCTGAATTAGTTTAAGTCATTCACCACTTGAAACTGATTTGAAAAATTCGGTTTCAACTCGAGAATATATATGTTTGACTTAAATTAATTAAGACATATAATAATGTTCCCACATGATAACTTAAAATTTGAGGTAATAGATTTCATTTTTTTATTTCTTATTTTTGAGGGTCTTATTGTATTTTTCAAATTTGTTGTCTTTCAAAACATTTTTTTCTATGCTTTTAAAAATCAAATATATTTCATTATATATTTCAGCCTAGTTTTAATTACTCCTGACTTTTGTTTAACTTTGTTGCAAAGTAGTATTTATAAGGAATTTATCCAAAAAAAAGTGTCATTCATTATGATAAATGCTTTAATGTAAAAAATTATGTATAAAAATAATTTCATTTGCTAGAAAAGAAATGCTTTTTGAAAGCTTCTTTCTTCCTTCAATTTTATTTCAAAACATACTTTATTCAAATGGTATTCCTACAACATTAATTTAAGTAATGAATCAAATTATTTTTAAAGTGTTGATATGTTTGCTTGAATCTTTGATTTTCAAACTCAATTACTATTTTTCCCTTTTTCTGTTTTATCATGTCGTTTAATTTGCAATCGTCATGTTTATTCTATTTTATATCAAATGGAGAAATACAAAATACATTGTCACTTTATTATTATTAATTATTTTTAAAGCGTTGATATGTCTGCTAGAACCTTTGATTTTCAAACTCAATTACTTTTTTTCCCTTTTTCTCTTTTATCATATCGTTTAATTTGCAATCATCATGTTTATTCTATTTTATATCAAATGGAGAAACACAAAATATATTATAACTGAAAAATTTTCTGTGAATTGCCTTAAATATTTCATTATATATGAAACAACTTATTAAAAAATATTTTTACTTGTTTGTTACCCTACTTATTTTCCCAAATGAAGCTTCTCGTGCGGTTTGCGAAAATCCACCGATTTTCTGCTTAAAATGAAAGAATATCGCCAGAGGCAGGAAAATAATGAATGGAAAAAGTAAAGTAACTTTTTAAAGTAATGAATGAATTGGATGAAAAGAAGTGCTTCTAACAGGAATTACAGAAGGATTTGATCAGCGGAAAAACCACATAGTTAATAAAAAAAGTCAATATTCTAGGAATCGTGAACACATTTTTTAATTAGGCGGCTTGCTTAGATTTTAAGCAATTTCAAACTTTTCAATTTCCATGCATTTCTGCAGATTTTTTTTTTTGAATAAGGTGACATACTTATATTTTTTCACAATTTTAAACTTTTTATTTTTAATGCATCTCAGCAGAATTTTTTTAAAATAAGGAGGCTTGTTTACATTTTTTTCACACAATTTCAATTTTTTTAAATTTAAGGCATTTTTGCGGATTTTTTAAATAAGGAGTCTTGCTTATATATATATATATATTCTTGGCAAAATATCAAACTTTTAAATTTAGTGCATTTCAGATTTATTTAGTTTTGAAAATTAGACCTTCCTATAAATTGTGAAAATCATAATCCTTAATTTTTAGTTTTTTTGTTCCAACAACTTTTCTATTATTTATTTTCTAATTTAAGGGTAATTATAATTGTGACCCTCATATTTTTATTCAATTCTAAATTCAATATAAACTAGACGCTTTTCAGAAAAACTTTAAATTGCAAATTAGGATTTCAATGTATGCAAGTCAACACTTTTCTAAATCTCAGATGTTTTAAACTTACATCTTTTAACATTTAACACCACACCATACTTCTATTGTGTGGTCCCTTTCTGGTTTGGTACAGATACAAGTGGACTTTATTTAAAAATTATTCTGCAATTAATTTGAAAGAAACAAACAAATGACAAAATACGTAAACATACAGCATAACAAGAAATGATAAAAACTAGAATGAAGAATATAAGAAGTGATAAAAACTAGAATGAAGAATACAAGAAATGATACAAACTAGAATGAAGAA